>JAMWET010001719.1:285000-303811 GCA_024036415.1 Prochilodus magdalenae | reverse complement strand
CCTAACCCTAACCCATAGGGGCCACACTTAAACCCTAACCCTAACCCCTAGGGGCCACACTTAAACCCTAACCCCCTAACCCCTAGGGGCCACACTTAACCCTAACCCCCTAACCCCTAGGGGCCACACTTAACCCTAACCCCCTAACCCCTAGGGGCCACACTTAACCCTAACCCCCTAACCCCTAGGGGCCACACTTAACCCTAACCCCCTAACCCCTAGGGGCCACACTTAACCCTAACCCCCTAACCCCTAGGGGCCACAATTAAACCCTAAACCTAAACACTAGGGGCCACACTTAAACCCTAACCCTAACCCATAGGGGCCACACTTAAACCCTAACCCTAACCCATAGGGGCCACACTTAAACCCTAACCCTAACCCATAGGGGCCACACTTAAACCCTAACCCTAACCCATAGGGGCCACACTTAAACCCTAACCCTAACCCATAGGGGCCACACTTAAACCCTCACCCTAACCCTAGGGGCCACACTTAAACCCTAACCCTAACCCATAGGGGCCACACTTAAACCCTAACCCTAACCCATAGGGGCCACACTTAAACCCTAACCCTAACCCATAGGGGCCACACTTAAACCCTAACCCTAACCCATAGGGGCCACACTTAAACCCTAACCCTAACCCTAGGGGCCACACTTAAACCCTAACCCTAACCCTAGGGGCCACACTACCACCCTAACCCATACCCCTAGTGGCCACACTTAAACCCTAACCCTAACCCATAGGGGCCACACTTAAACCCTAACCCTAACCCATAGGGGCCACACTTAAACCCTAACCCTAACCCATAGGGGCCACACTTAAACCCTAACCCTAACCCATAGGGGCCACACTTAAACCCTAACCCTAACCCATAGGGGCCACACTTAAACCCTAACCCTAACCCATAGGGGCCACACTTAAACCCTAACCCTAACCCATAGGGGCCACACTTAAACCCTAACCCTAACCCTAGGGGCCACACTTAAACCCTAACCCTAACCCTAGGGGCCACACTTAAACCCTAACCCTAACCCTCTGGGGCCACACTTAAACCCTAACCCTAACCCATAGGGGCCACACTTAAACCCTAACCCTAACCCATAGGGGCCACACTTAAACCCTAACCCTAACCCTAGGGGCCACACTTAAACCCTAACCCTAACCCTAGGGGCCACTTAGGTTAGGGCTAGGTTAGGACTAAGGGTAAAATTAGGGCTAGATTAGGGTTGAGGTTAGCCTTGTCCGTTTGTTGATTGAAGAGACGTTCTGTACTTTCAGTACTTTTGTTCTTCTAAAGAAATTTTCATCTCCATTTGGTTTTAATTGCCTTAAATGTTCTGTTATTTTTGTTTAAGGATTTATTACGCTTTTGACCTTAATAGGCTTTAACGTCCGTTTGTTGATTGGAGAGACCTCCTATAATACCAGGACTTTTATTCTTCTTCTCCATTTGACCTAAATGGTCTTTGATGTTTGGTTCCATTTGTTTTTTTGGATTAGGATTAAGGTTAAAATAAAGTCTATAGTTAAGGTTAAGATTAGGCCTAGAGTTAAGGTTAAGATTGGGGCTAGTGTTGAGGTTGAGATTAGGGTTAGGGTTAAGGTTAAGATTAGGCCTAGAGTTAAGGTTAAGATTGGGGCTAGGGTTGAGGTTAAGATTAGGGTTAGGGTTAAGGTTAAGATTAGGGCTAGAGTAGAGGTTAAGATTAGGGCTAGGATTGAGGTTAAGATTAGGGTTAGGTTTGAGGCTAAGATTAGGGCTAGGTAAGGACTAAGTAAGGATTAAGGCTAGGTTAGGGTTGAGGTTTGGATTGTTCGTATGTTGATTGAAGAGGCCTTCTGTACTTTCAGGAATTTTATTCTTCTTAAGGAATTTTGCTTCTCCCTTTGATCTAAATTGTCTTAGATGTTCGGTTACATTTGTTTTTTAAGGATTTAACCTACCTTCGACCTTAATGGGCTTAAAATGTAGGTATGTTGATTGAAGATACCTTCTATAATTACAGGACTATAATTATCCATCTGACTGTAGTTGCCCTTTAAATGTTAATTATCCGACTATACTTGCCCTTTAAATGTGAATGAAGCGCTTTAATGAGCATATAGAATTTCAGGACACATCATCAGTAGTGTACCTCAGAGTCATCAGGTGTTTCAGCCTTTAAACACTATACACCCTCATCCGAGGCGGCTAGCCCAGGTTGATCAAGTCTGGGCTTGTGTCCCATGTCCAAAGAGAGAAGAGAACGCTATTTTTAGGTTTTTAAGATTTTTAAGAGATGACGTGGTCCGAGTGTCCGTCTGAGTGGTGTCCTATGCTTGTAGATGACGACGTTATCCTTGTGTCCATTGCTGAAAAATGTGTCCAGTGCCGCAAAATGTGTTTGGTGCTGCCACATGTGTTTGGTGCTGAATAAAAAGCACCCTCTCTGCGTGCTGTCCAAGTGGACCCAGTAGAGGGTGTGTACTCACTGTTCTGCCCAAAAAACCGTTTGTTAACACCGCAAGGTTGCCCTGGTCAGTTAGGCAGGGGACGAAGAATGGTCTCATCTTGGGGCCTACTCCGATACCTCACTCCAAAGGGAGGTTAGAGTGTGGTCTCCAGACCTCAGAGGAACCTGAGCCAGCCGCGAACGGATCGCTGCCTCCCAGGAACCCAGAGGGACTAGATTCCATGCCCAAGCTACCCGTTCGTTAACACCGCTAGGTATCCCAGGTAGCTTCTGCTCGTTAGCGGCCTACTCCGGCAAAGGCCAGAGCCTCAGAGGCTGGAAGCCGAAGGGCCAGGGCCAGCCGCGAACGGATCGCTGCCTCCCAAGCCCCCCAGGACCAGACTCCGTGCCCCAGTCCCTCGTTGCCAAGGGACTGACTCCAAGACCCGGGAAGGTAGGTACCGTGCATTACGTCACCTCCCAGACAGTCCTGGGCGGAGATCCAAGGCAGCGGATAAATTCCCTACCAATTCCACACTGTGGAATTACTTTCGGGAAGATACCAAGCTTCTACTGCTTTGGGCTCTCCTTGGGGCTGCACACCTGCTGGCGGACGAACTCCCATGAAGAGAGTCATCAGGCTTCTACCAACAGGCTGGCCCCCGCTGCTATTCTGGCGCTTTTCTGTGAGGACTAGGTTAATTACCCTCGTTTTCACCGCGACGGTGAATAATACCTATGTTTGCTTTTAGTAGTAAAAGGTGTCTAAGATTAGACTTAGAGTGAAGTGAATCCGGATGCAAAAAACCGCATGTCTCTACGTCGCTCCGTTTTGGAGATATTTGAAGTTGAAGGCGCATTTCTCTCACTTCCTGGTTCCCTGGGAGCGCCTAATTTGCATATTTCCGTGTTTGCGGGTATTTTGGCCATTTTAGCCTTCTTTTGTTGTGTTAAAGTGTAGTTTTCCGATAAAGGAGGTGTTTTATCCTGCGAGTCATAAATTCTCGAGTTTGTGAGTGCTTAGTTAGATGATTATTAGCGCCTAATTTGCATATTTTAGCGTTTTACGTGTATTTAAACTATTTTAGGCTCCTTTTACAGTTTAAAGCTTTAATTTATTTAGGATTAGGGTTAGGGTTAGGGCTAGGGTTAAGATTAGGGCTAGGGTTAAGGTTGAGATTAGGGTTAGGGTTAAGATTAAGGTTAAGTTTAGAGTTCGGGTTGAGGTTAGCGCTAGGATTGCATTATGTTTTTGGTGAGATAAGGGTTAGGGTTAAGATTAAGGTTAAGTTTAGGGTTCGGGTTAAGGTTGGGGCTAAGATCGCATTGTTTTTTGGTTGAACTATGTATGTCCGCATTTTAACAAAACAGTGGAAGAGAGCAGACAGGTGAAAGTGAAGGTGCGCCACGAGACTGCGCAGGACACGAGACTGTAAACAGTCCATTGAACGTCATAATTTTACGAAAGTGAATGCAAACAATCAAACCCAGCCCTTAATATCATCAGGTAACCCACTAGTAACCCAAAGTGGACTGACCCCACAGCTTAATTGACCATGATGTGTGGTCATACACTGAGATTTGACCACTTCTTCATAGAGTTAGAGTTACATTTCCAACATGTCCCATATTACCAAAGTGTTCAAATGTATATTAAAAAAAAAAAATATATATATATATATATATATATATATATATATATATATATATATATATATATATATATATATATATATATATATATATATATATAATAAATAAATATTACCAAGATGGATGGATCAATCAACTCTAGAAACCCAGCACTCAATATCAGCATGTAACCCAATAAAACCCCAGAGTTAGTGTTAGCAAAGCATATTACCAAAGTGGACTGACCCCTCAGGCTCACTGCCCTGTTGCCTGTGAGTGTGGACACTTCACCTTGAGATTTGGCCACTTTCATAGAGTTGTGGTTATATTACCAAGATGTCCCATATCACAAAATTGTCCACATATGTTTAAAGTGCACAAGAAAGCCCACTGGACTTTCCAAGATGGCCCATATTACCAGGTCATCTCCCATTCTATGATCATATTACAAAGATGGGACACTTTCTCATAGAGTTAGGGTTATATTACGAAAGTGTCCATAAAGGCTGAAATTTAACCCTGAAGTCCATTGAACTTCATATCCAGAGTGTCCCATATTACCAAAGTGAATGGAATCAGTCAACTCCAGACCGCCAGCACTTCAGATAACGAAGTTACCCAATAAAACCTCAGGGTTAGGGTCTAATGTCACATATAACCAAAGTGGACTGACCCCACAGGGTCACTGGCTTGTTGACCAGGAGGGCAGTCACACACTTCACTTTGAAAATTTGACCATTTCTTAGAGTTTGGCTTACATTACTCTTTACATGCAAGGCCTTTAGCAGACGCTCTGACCTGGACCGACTTACAGTCGTGCTTAGTGTCTCAGCATGAGCTCAGACTCTGCCCGAACAAGGGTCAGTGCTGATACCTAGAGAGAACAATACACAGACATATATAAAGCATAAGTGCATAACCTGGCAACCTCAACCCAGCACTCACACCTACAGAGAAGAAAGGTTAGGGTCAGTAGAAGAACAAAGTATTTCCACATAACACATCCACTAGTGCTCACTCAAGTGCTTTACAAAGAGATGGGTCTTCAGTCTGCATATGAAGACTGCCAGGGACTCAGCTGTTCAGACAGCCAGTGGGAGCTCATTACACCTTCGGGGAGCCAGGACATGTGTCTACCAAGGTCTCCTACATCTTCACTAGCAGTGCTGGGGATGAACAGTAGCTCAGTCTTGCTTGCAGTGATTCAAAGATGGGTGAGGACTGACAGGAGGATCTTGTGGTTCACCCTGTCAAAGCCTGCAGACAGGTCAAGCAGAATCAGAACTGATGACAGGTTGGCTGATCCTGCCGTCTGAAGCCTCAGTCACCACAGTGAGGGCAGTTTCAGTTCAATGTGCTGGTTTGAAGCCACACTGGTTGGTTGATTGTAAACTGCATGTTCAAGTGTTCTGCAGAGAAAAGAAACAAAGTGATACCGGTCTGAAACTGCTGATGTCTGAGGTATCCAGCAAAGGTTTCTTCAAGATGTGAACCACTGGTGGTCTTGAATGGCTGTGGAACGCTGTAACAATCACCTAAACATGAGACACCTAAACATGATAGACCCTGTGTAACTTGCCACCAAGAAATAAAATAAATAAATAAATAAAAAAGCTAATTATATCCAAGTGTATTTGACCAAAGCACAATACAGAAAAACCCCCACACCATCCAATTTTAACAAAAATCCATAACCCTCTTCCCAGTACTCCCAAGGTCCAAGAAAATTCAAAAGGCAAAAACCGAAAAATACACAAAAATTAAGTCCTTAGCAATGCATTGCAACCACATACAAAAAAAATAAATAAATCAATTTTAAAAACCAGATGGATCTCACCGGCAATGGCTGGCCTATCCTCATGCTTCCAGTAGGTAGATCCACTGATCTGGGAGTCAAGATCTGGAACCTGCTTGGTCCGCCCAGTCTGCCCGTTCACAGGTAGAAGGTGTAAGGACAAAGAATTGGAGGCTTTTGTTGTTAACTCCCTTAAGTTTTCAAAACACACCAAACATTTCTCTGTCTTCTGCCACCATCTTGTCTCTCCTTCCTGTGGCTCCACCAGGAAATGCTGCTGCTGTGGCTCCGCCCCTTCCATTTCCAGGGAAATTTTTAAAGTGACAGTGCTAGGTTGGTTTAGCAAACAGTCATTCCGGTCCCCTATTTGACCATGAATAGTAAGACTCATTTATTTTCTACGGTAGCACAACAGAAAATTTAACCTTGCAAGGCTTTAAGTTTTAAACTCCTTTCTTTAAATTAAATGTGCCACACACACCCTCTAAAAACACCTTTCATGTGGCTGTGTCACAACGTGACCTGATGACAGGGAACCATTCAGAAGATGAAGGGTAGCTGGTCCAGGAAGGCTGACTGGAGCAGTGTGGATGGGATCCAATGGGAAGGTAGTTAGGTGGCTGGATTCCAGTAGCTGTAGGACGGCATCTGTGGAACGAGAAGAAAAGCAGGTTAAGGAATTTGTGGCACGAGGATAACGATTAACGGAAGGAGGAGCGGGGACAGAGGAAAGAGACTGGCGGATTTTATTCACTTTCTCTTCAAAGAAGGTGACAGTCCTCTGGGGTAAGGGAAGAGGGTGGAGGGGGAGAGGAGAAAATACTCAAGAGCTTGCGTGGGTCAGACGCAGGTTCCTCCAGTTTCCCCCTGTAGAAAGATGACTTTGCAAATGTCATTCCGCTGAGAGGAGGGTTTGGTAGGTGTGCGGATCAGAGTCGAGCTGGGATCTCCTCCACTCCCTCTCAGCTTCTCGGTTGCTACGCAGGCCTGCTGTCATCCAGGGGACAGGTGAAGTGGATCTTGTTTACCTGGGGGAGAGAGGAGAAATGGTTAAATGGAGATGAGGGTGGAGAGGGAGAGTAATGAGGATGGTTGAAGCAAGAGAAGAAAGAGAGATGGAGCACAGGTTATGCAGAGTGAAGGAAGGATGTGAAGGGGTGACATGGTCAAGAAGAGCAGGAGAGAGAGAGAGTAAAAGATAGAACGCGATGATCTAAGCAGTGAAAGGGGTTTATCCAGAGCAGGGGTAGGTCTACTGAACATCAGGTCCAGAAGGTTGCTGCCTCGATGCGTTGGAGGGGTTGGGTTGAGGATGATAGCAGTGGGTCCAGGCAAATCGATTGCAACTTCTGTGAGGTATTTGAAGTGGCCAAGGAGAAGAAGTGTGGATCCATCAACAGGGAAGAGACTCAAGAGTGTCTAGCTTGTGAATGAAGTTACCTAGAGGACAAGGAGGTTGATCAATCACAATGATTCAAAATAATTCTAGAGCCACCAACCACACTGGTCTAAGGAGGTGATAGTATTTCCACATAACACATCCACTAGTGCTCACTCAAGTGCTTTACAAAGAGATGGGTCTTCAGTCTGCATATGAAGACTGCCAGGGACTCAGCTGTTCAGACAGCCAGTGGGAGCTCATTACACATTTACATTTACATTTACATTTAAGGCATTTAGCAGACGCTCTTATCCAGAGCGACTTACAACCGTGCTTAGTGATCTGTTGGATAATATTCCTGTTAGTAGGAAGTTTAGAGCCTAAAACTCACCATGAGCTCAGACACTGCCCGAACAGGGGCCAGTGCTGGTACCTAGAGAAAGGTCATTATAAGTGCAATACAATACACATTGACAAAGGACATAAGTGCAATACAACAAGATCATTAAATTGCCACACAATTTACACCTCTACTAGAGCTCACTCGCTTAAGTGCTTTACGAAGAGATGGGTCTTCAGTCTGCGTTTGAAGACCACGAGAGACTCCGCTGTTCTGACGCCCAGTGGGAGTTCATTCCACCATCTGGGAGCCAGGACAGAGAAGAGTCTGGACACTTGTCTTCCATGTGTCCTCAGGGATGGTGGTTCGAGACGAGCTGTACTTGAAGCACGAAGGGCTCGAGGCACAGCTCGACTCTTCACCATTGCCATAAGGTAGGGAGGCGCTGGTCCATTCTTGGCTTTGTAGGCCAGCATCAGAGTTTTAAACCTGATGCGGGCAACGACAGGGAGCCAGTGGAGGGAGCGCAGCAGTGGAGTGACGTGGGTAAACTTCGGAAGGTTGAAGATGAGACGGGCTGCAGCGTTCTGGACAAGTTGCAAGGGCCTGATGGCCCGCAGAGGAAGACCAGCCAGGAGTGAGTTGCAGTAGTCTAGCCTTGAAATGACCAGAGACTGGACCAGCAGCTGGGTGGCTTCCTGAGAAAGGAAGGGTCGAATCCTCCGGATGTTGTAGAGGAGGAATCTGCATGACCGAGTCAGGTTCGCTATATGAGCCGAGAACGATAACTGGCCATCCAGAATCACTCCAAGACTTCTTGCATCCTCAGTCGGGGTGAGCAACGAGTTCCCGAATGAGATGGTGAGATCACAGTGAGGACCTGTAGTGCTCGGGATGAACAGCAGCTCAGTCTTGCTGGGATTGAGCTTAAGGTGGTGAGCTGTCATCCATGAGCTGATGTCGGTCAGGCATGCTGAGATGCGGTTGCAGACCTGTGTATCAGATGATGGGAAGGAAAGCATGAGTTGCGTATCATCAGCATAGCAGTGATAAGAAAAGCCATGAGAAGTGATTACTTCTCCAAGAGAAAGAGTGTAAAGAGAAAAGAGAAGAGGACCCAACACCGAGCCTTGAGGGACATTACACCTTCGGGGAGCCAGGACATGTGTCTACCAAGGCCTCCTACATCTTCACTAGCAGTGCTGGGGACGAACAGTAGCTCAGTCTTGCTTGGATTCCATGCAGTGGCAGTGATTCCGAGATCGGTGAGGACTGACAGGAGGATCTTGTGGTTCACCCTGTCGAAGCCTGCAGACAGGTGAAGCAGAATCAGAACTGAGGACAGGTTGGCTGATCTTGCTGTCTGAAGCCGCAGTCACTGCAGTGAGGGTAGTTTCAATTGAATGTGCTGGTTTGAAGCCACACTGCTTTAGGCCTGAAGCTGGTTCTGGGAGTGAAAAAAATTGAAAAAAAAAGTTGATTGTAAACTGCATGTTCAAGTGTTTTATAGAGAAAAGAAACAAAGTGATACTGGTCTGTAACTGCTGATGTCTGAGGTGTCCAGCAAAGGTTTCTTCCGGATGGCAAACTCTGGCAGTCTCGAATGCCTGTGGAACATGACCTGATGACACGGAACCATTTATAAGGAATGTGATGAAGAGTAGCAGGTCCAGGGACTGGAGCAGTGTGGAGGGGACCCTGCACCTTTCTTAACTGTGGGATTCTGACTAGAAACAGAAAACAAACTATAATTTCAAAAAGAAGAAAAAAAAAAAAAACAATACAATAGTCTTTTGAACCTCAGCGTTTCTGGGATGGCCGGTTTTTACTTCAAGAAGTTCTTAGATTTTAGTAGCTCCAGAGATGGTCTTTAAGATGTGGATACACAAGCAATGTGCACAGGAGGGGAAGGGAGCCCTGTTCCACTGTTCCTTTATGTCCATACATCCACTTTTCTTACACCAAAACCAAACTCCTTGTCTAAGACCAACAAGCAAGCAAGCAAGCAAGCAAGCAAGCAAACAAATGCAACATAATTAGCTTCTCATAGCATGTTAGCCTAGCATTTCAGCATTGCCTTACATATTGGCTTAGCACAACAGCAGAACATATTAGCAAATTAGAAGAGTATATTAGCTTACTGACAAAAAGCAGATTCAGCTCATCAACTTGCCATGAAATTAAAACACAAACAGTTTAATATCATGCATTGACGAAATACTCACATCTGAGCATGAAACCATAGAGTTTCTCAGGAAAGAAGCTGTAGATAGGGCATAAGACAAGGCCAGGAGCACATGTGTTCCAAACACTCTCCCTGTTGTCCCCCGGAAGTACTACCCTACTTCCCTTTATGAGGACCCATTTACTGCTGGTGCCCCTAGAGGCCACCAATGGTATTACACAAAATAAAACACTGATACGACACCAAGTCTGTTACAGCTTTAATGTTCAGGTGGAATACTTTTGCTCTGGTTTTCCTAGCATTGAGGCTCAGCAATGATGTGCATCTGTATTTACTCTAGGGAAGTCTTCTCTTCATTGCTGACTTTAAAACAGATTAGCTATTCTTCTTCTTCTTGGTACACATTTTTGTCTGCTAACTGGTCTTGCAGAACAGATATCAACATCATACCAACTTCAGATTGTTTGTCTGGTTGGAAATGCTGTGCTTGGGTGCAGCTTTTCATTTGAATGCAGTTTCTCCATAGCAACAGAAATGTCTGGAATTGTTTCTCTTTAAGAAAAGTGAACACCCATCTACTGTACTTCTGCTCGACCCAGAGACACTATTTCTGATACACCATCTTGGGGCAGACCCCCAGGTAGGAATTCAATGTTGGTTTGACCTGCACTGCCGCCCAAACCCCGTCCCCTTTTTACCTCATTCAGAATATCTTGTTTTGCTGCATGAACTCACTCAGGGCAGATCCCCAAACTTTAATCCACAGACATACTGACCAGCACTCCTCTATGTGTCATTTATTCATCCCTCGTTCTTCCCATATCATCCGCAGCCTGACAGAAATTGAAAGCCATTTAAACTGTGAAACCAATCCTCGTGTCCTTCAGGAAATGTGCTTTTCTGGTTCTGTTTTTAACAATGTATAAAATAGTTAATTTGGCCACACTAATCATCTTTGCTATGATTCCTTAAGTTCTTTTAACCTAATTATGTTCTGCTTTATTGGCAGGGATGGTTCATTGGACTTCATATTGGGAGTAAAAAGAATCCAAAAGCAAGTGCCACGCTTAAAATCAGCTTTTCTAAATAGAGCAGCCTGTTCTGATGATTTTCAATGCGACCAAAGTATCCTTCGTGGCTTTTTGTCCCCATAACCCTTTACACACACATCTGAACGAAAGTGAGTGAATTGTAAAAGTAATGTAGAGTAAGATGTAGTGGAGCCGATGAGCATGATGAGGTGTCTGCTGTCCGCACTCCACTCAACCCACATGCCACACCTAACCAGATTCTAGAGACCAATGTCAGTCAGTAGGGGGTTGCTACGATATGTAAATGTTGAAATTAGCTCAGTATGTGTGTCAGCTTTCTAAAGCTTATAATCATGAAGTACCTAAAACTAATACTAAAAAGCCAAAGCAATGAAAAGCCAGTAAAATTTAGAGTACACTATTTCTTCAGTTTGTTTAAAAGGAGATTAATTGAATTCAGGATATGAAATGTAGTTTGTAATGATATTGAAACATTTTTGGAGGGATGTAAAATCAGTTTGCTTTATACGTAACTATGTCAATGCTAAAAATTGGTAGTTATAATATTAATGGCATAAATCACCCTATCAAGAGGAAAAAGATTTTAACTCAAATAACAAGGTTGAATTGTAATATTGGGCTTCTGCAAGAAACACATCTAAATGAGGAGGAACATGCTAAATTAAAAAGAGAGTGTGTAGGACAGGTATTTAGTGCATCATATGAAGGCTCAAAAAAAAGGAGAGTAGCTATACTGTGTCATAAATCTCTATGTTTTGTAGCAGAAAAAGTTCTTAAAGACAAAGGAGGAGAGAAGGAGAGATCCGACAGGTGAGAAGGAGAGATCAGACAGGTGAGAAGGAGAGATCAGACAGGTGAGAAGGAGAGATCAGACAGGTGAGAAGGAGAGATCAGACAGGTAAGAAGGAGAGATCAGACAGGTGAGAAGGAGAGATCAGACAGAGATCAGAAGAGAATCAGAAAGGTGAAGAAGGAGAGATCAGACAGGTGAGAAAGGAGAGATCAGACAGGTTAAGAAGGAGAGATCAGACAGGTGAGAAGGAGAGATCAGACAGGTGAGAAGGAGAGATAAGACACGTGACAAGGATAGATCAGACAGTGAGACGGAGAGGATCTGGACAGTGGAGAGATCAGACAGTGGAGAAGGAGAGATCAGACAGGTAAGAAGGAGAGATCAAGACAGGTGAGACGGAGAGATCAGACAGGTGAGACGGAGATTCAGACAGGATATGAGAGATCAGACAGGTGAGAAGGAGAGATCAGACAGGTAAGAAGGAGAGATCAGACAGGTGAGAAGGAGAGATCAGACAGGTGAGAAGGAGAGATCAGACAGGTGAGAAGGAGAGATCAGACAGGTGAGACGGAGAGATCAGACAGGTGAGAAGGAGAGATCAGACAGGTGAGACGGAGAGATCAGACAGGTGAGAAGGAGAGATCAGACAGGTGAGAAGGAGAGATCAGACAGGTAAAAAGGAGTGATCAGACAAGTGAGAAGGAGCAAGATTGTTCAGAGCTTTGTTGGTGAGCAGGAGAACTTTGAATTGTATGCGGTATTTTACAGGAAGCCGGTGGAGATGCTGGAGAACGGGGGTAATATGGTCATGTGAGCGGGTGCGGGTGAGAAGACGGGCAGCAGTATTTTGGACCATCTGGAGCTTGGAAATGAAGGGAGAGTTGATGCCAGATATAAGGGAGTTGCAGTAGTCCAAAACGGCTGGAAATGAAAGCATGAATCAGGGTTTCTGCAGCAGACTGAGAGAGAGATGGTCTGATTTTGTCGACGCACATGGTTTCGGATTGATGTGTCCAACAAACTCATATGGGTGTAATGTATCCACATACAAACACATACATGTGCCTTTTGGAGCAGGGGGACTGTGCGGGCCCTGCAGGATGTTAATCCATTAGGGCGTAGTGTGTTACCAATGGTTTTCTTGATGACTGTGGTCCCAGCTGCCTTAAGATCATTAACAAGTTCCCCCCGTGTAGTTTTAGGCTGATTCCTCACCTTCCTCATGATCAAGGACACCCCACCAGGTGAGATTTTGCATGGAGCCCCAGATTGAGGTTGATTGACAGTCATTTTGTATTTCTTCCATTTTCTTACAATGGCACCAACACTTGTCTCCTTCTCACCCAGCGTCTTGCTGAAGGTTTTGTAGCCCATTCCAGCCTTGTGCAGGTCTATGATCTTGTCCCTGACGTCCTTACACCGCATTCCAAATTATTATGCAAATTATATTTTTCCCTGATTTTTCTAAATGGTCGATGCAAAAGACAGTCAGTATAATAAAAGTCATCACCCGTTAGAGTACAAATCGAATTTCATTGAACAAACCTCCCAATGATAACAGTATATTCTTCAAAAATAAAAAACTCAAAATGCACTGTCCCAAATTATTATGCACAGAGGTCACATTCACTGAAATCAAAAGCTATTTCAATCAAAAACATCCTAACAGGCCAAGTTACATGTTACCATAGGAACCCTTCTTTGATATCACCTTCACAATTCTTGCATCCATTGAACTTGTGAGTTTTTGGAGAGTTTCTGCTTGAATTTCTTTGCATGATGTCAGAATGGCCTCCCAGAGCTGCTGTTCTGATGTGAACTGTCTCCCACCCTCATAGATCTTTTGGTTGATGATACTCCAAAGGTTCTCTATAGGGTTGAGGTCAGGGGAAGATGGTGGCCACACCATGAGTTTCTCTCCTTTTATGCCCATAGCAGCCAATGACACAGAGGTATTCTTTGCAGCATGAGATGGTGCGGCACGGTTCTTCTTTTTGTACCATGAAAGAAAGTGGTCAGTCAGGGACCCTAAAGGGGCCTACCAGCTCTCTCCTCATGATCCGGCCCAAAGCATGACCCCGCCACCTCCTTGCTGACGTCACAGCCTTGTTGGGACATTGTGGCCATCCACCAACCATCCACTACTCCATCCACCTGGACCATCCAGGGTTGCACGACACTCATCAGTAAATAAGCCTGTTTGGAGATGAGTCTTCATGTATGTCTGGGCCCACTGCAGCCGTTTCTGCTGGTGAACTCTGGTTAGGGGTGGCCCAGTAGTGGGTTTATGCACCACACTAAGCCTCTGAAGGATCCTACACCTTGAGGTTCGCGGGACTCCAGAGGCACCAGCAGCTTCAGGTGCCTGTTTGCTGGTTTGTAATGACATTGTAGCAGCTGCTTTCTTAATCCGATGACCTTGCCTGGCAGAACCTTCCTCATTCTGCCTTTATCTGCATGAACCCGTCTGTGCTCTGAATCAGCCACAGATCTCTTCACCGTACAAAGATCACGCTCAAGGTTTTGTGAAATATCTGATGTTTTCGAACCTTGTCCAAGGCATTGCACTATTTGACGCTTTTCGGCAGCAGAGAGATTCTTTCTCTTTCCCGTGTTGCTTGAAACCTGTGGCCTGCTTAATAATGTGGAACATCCTTCTTAACTAGTTTTCCTTTAATTGGGCTCACCTGGCAAACTAATTATCACAGGTGTCTGAGATTGATTCAGTGACCCAAAGAGCCCTGAGACACAATACCATCCATGAGTTTAATTGAGAAACAAAAAAATTAATCTTTATGACACTTAAATCCAATTTGCATAATAATTTGGAATGTGGTGTAGAAAGCTCTTTGGTCTTGTCCATGTTGGAGAGGTTAGAGTCTGACTGATTAATCGAGCCTGGACAGGTTATGTCTTTAATGCAGGTAATGAGTTGGTTAGGAGCGTCTAACTGGTCTGTAGGAGCCAGAACTCTTAATGTTGGTAGGGGATCCAATACTTATTTCTCTCTGCAAAATGCAATTAAATTGATATATTTTATACGAATGTAATTTTCTGGATTTTCTTTTTGATATTCTATCTCTCGCTTTTAAAATAAATCTACCCTTAAAATTATAGACTGTTCATATCCTGATAAATGTATAATGTCCATGTGTATAATGAAATATATGTATTGTGTTTACTCTGTATATATATAATTTGTGTTTTAATGAAAGAGTAAACACAATACATATATTTTATCACACATTTATCAGTGCTGCATATATTTATATTAACACTGACTAGAGTTATTGTTTAGTAATGACCTTCTTTATGAGATCAACAACAATCATACATAGATAGTCCTGACATACCCAAAGTGCAAAAACTGTGCCAGAGCTACCAAACGAACATGATCGAGCCAGCGCTGCGTTTTTTAACTGAATGTACTAAATTTAATCAGATTCTCTAGATAAGCAGGTCTATCTCCTCTCTAATCTGTCCTCTCTGACAACTTCAGTACAGTTAAATTTAATTAGCTACCTGAAACCTTATAATACATTACCATAACCAGATGTTACACACAAGCCGTTTTCATAACTATAATTAGACGTCATTGCTGTTCGCTGTGCTCTAATTCCTGACCCCAAAGCTGGGGCAAGCTACCCTCAAACCAGATGGTCCGACATGGAGAAAGTTGAAGCCAGTGAAGCTGGTGATTGAACAGGTACCTCAGCACAAGCCTTAACAAAGGCTAAAAGAAGACCCAGCATCACTTACTGCCAAAACTTACCCTCAGTGGTGCACATTCAAAATAACAGTTGCTGTGAAGAGTTACTTCCTCCCACCGTGGGGTAATGTTTGGGCTCTTTCTCAGGACAGTATTGTTTAGTCAAGTCCATGAAAACACTGTAACTATAGAAACACCAGATTTCTGTACGTTAGTATCTGTGAGTAAATCAGCTTCTCACTGTAAACTATGGGCACAAATGAACTTTTACACCAGCTTTTAATTTACCAAGGACTTATTACTGACAGGGCTTTACTTCTACTGCATGTACATGTGTCTGACAGAGAGAGGTGTGTGTATATATACACTCATCATCAGTAGATCAGTTACATCCAGAAGGAGGTGTGGGAGTGCAGGTGTGTGGGGAAGGAAGATAAAGGTGACCAGGATCAATAACTGGTGATAAATTTAGACTGATATGATCAATATTTATTGAGCTACACATACAGAAGTCTGTCTCTCAGTATGGCGTCGGGCCGCCGTGTTCGCTAACCCAACACGCCAGACGTCTCGGTATGGAGCTGTAGAGGTTCCTGATGGTGTCCATGTGTTCGTCACAGTTCCTGCAGATGGGTGGGAGTGGGGGTGGAGTACCATCAGGCCTTCTGGACATGTGACGTGTGACAACAAACCGTTCATCTTGGTGCTGACCACGGTGCCTCCACACACGGATTCGTTGGGCGTCTCCACCCAGACTAAAGCGGGACTCGTCACTGAAGATGACCCGCTGCCATTCTGAGTCACTCCATGACAGTCTGGTACGACACCACTGCAGTCTTTGGTGACGGTGACGTGGTGTTAAGGACAGTAGTGGTGAGCTTTTCAAGATGGCGCCGAGGAGCACGGTTGCAGGTTTAAGTTAGATATCTTCCCCAATTAAAGAATCTCTGATATTTGTTAGACATTGAAGATAAAAGTGAAAGGGGGAAAACAAAAAAAACGTTTAGAGGGAAGTAGACACAAACAAAAAGATAAAGACATAAGATAAAGGAGAAAGCTCAGAAAGTGAAATTCCAGAGTCCAAACACTATACACACACACAAACAAACACAGACACACAGTACACTCACACAAACACACACAGACACACACACACACACACACACACACACTATACACACACACACACACACACACGCACAAACACACACACACACACACACACACTATACACACACACACTATACACACACACACAAACACACACAGTACACTCACACAAACACACACAGACACACACACACTATACACACACACAAACAAACACAGACACACACACACAGTACACTCACACAAACACACACAGACACACACACACACAGTACACTCACACAAACACACACAGACACACACACACACACACTATACACACAAACACACACACACTATACACACACACAAACAAACAGACACACACACACACACACTATACACACACACAAACAAACAGACACACACACACACACACTATACACTCACACAAACACAGACACACACACACACACAAACACACACAGACACACACACAAACTATACACACACACACTATATGCACACACAGACACAAACACAAAGACTATACACACTGTTTGTGTGGTGATTAGGTGTTTATTGTGTGTACAGAAGTGTTGGTCTGGTCTATTGTGTGTTTATTGTGTGTACAGATGTGTGTGTTATATTGTGTTATATTGTGTGTACAGATGTGTGTGTTATATTGTGTTATATTGTGTGTACAGATGTGTGTGTTATATTGTGTTTATTGTGTGTACAGATGTGTGTGTTATATTGTGTTTATTGTGTGTACAGATGTGTGTGTTATATTGTGTTTATTGCGTGTACAGATGTGTGTGTTATATTGTGTGTACAGATGTGTGTGTTATATTGTGTTTATTGTGTGTACAGATGTGTGTGTTATATTGTGTTTATTGTGTGTACAGATGTGTGTGTTATATTGTGTTTATTGCGTGTACAGATGTGTGTGTTATATTGTGTGTACAGATGTGTGTGTTATATTGTGTTTATTGTGTGTACAGATGTGTGTGTTATATTGTGTTTATTGTGTGTACAGATGTGTGTGTTATATTGTGTTTATTGTGTGTACAGATGTGTGTGTTATATTGTGTTTATTGTGTGTACAGATGTGTGTGTTATATTGTGTTTATTGTGTGTATGTACACAGAAGCACCCGCAGACACGCTGAGATCTCTTCACACGTTTTATTCTGGAAATCAAAGAGAGTTTCTTTTCTTTTTTTCCACTGGTGTGACGACCGCAGGTTGTTCACAGTTGAACTGCATGAGGAAATATTTATTTTAGTAGGAGCAGAGTGCTTCAGCCCACTAAGATGACGAAGAAATAAACAAGCTAGCCTAGCTAAGCTCCACGTGAAGATATGAACAGAAAAATGCCCATAACATCCTTTATACAAAATATATCAGTACACAGCTTGCGAAAATACGTGCTAGGCTTCATAAAAGTCGTAACTTATTTTTATCTTTAAACATGTTTTAATCATGAAATTACTAATGGATTACGAGACAAAAAGCTAGACGCTCCTACCTGCAGCATGGAAAACTCAGTATGCTGCGGTACGACAGCTTGAGTGGAACAAAAACGCTGCAGTTCGTCACAAACCAGTAGGGGGCTCCAAAACACCATTACATATAAAATACATGTTTAATTCAGTGGAATTCACATAGAATATACTGTCTATTCTCTCTGTCACATGTACAGATGTGTTAGTCTGGTCTATTATGTATTTATTGTGTGTACAGATGCTGTTGATCTAACACTGGATCCGCACACAGTGAACAGTGCTCTCTCTCTCTGTCTAAGAGGAACAGAAAGGTGAAGTATGCGAGTAGAGATCAGTGTTATCCAGATCATGCAGACAGATTTGATTACTGGGAGGAGGTTCTGAGTGTGGAGAGTATGACTGGATGCTGTTACTGGGAGGTTCAGTGGAGCGGATGGGGAGCTGGTATATCAGTATCATATAGAGGAATCAGGAGGAAAGGAGAGAGTACGAACTGTCAGTTTGGACAAGAAAGAAAGAGAGAGAGAGAGAGAGAGAGAGAGAGAGAGAGAGAGAGGGTTAGGGTTATAATATGGTGAACTGAGAGTAAATCTGCTTCTATTTGATTTGTTTATTTGCACTGGTTGATCTATGTAAGTTTGTTTATCACTAACTGTATGTATCTGTAAGAGTATATATATATATATATATATTAAGTATATAGTGAGTCAGTAGAAGTTACAGTAGATGTTCAGATCAGTTAGGATTACTTAGATAACAGACTGAGATAGAACAGGAGAGAACATCAGAACACCTACAGAACCAGGGAAATTAGGAACGCTAACCGCAAGCTCGCATTACTGATAGATATGATACTGGGCCCTTCTTCATCAAATGATGGAACACAGCAGA
>JAMWET010001719.1:250000-280000 GCA_024036415.1 Prochilodus magdalenae | reverse complement strand
TTCCACAAACGTTCCCGTCTTACACTGTCCCAATCCCAATGCACCCTAACCCTAACCCAGCCTGGGAGGAGAACCCAAGCACGGGGTTTGGGAACCTGTTATTATGGTCCTCAAACAGAGTTAAAGAGCGGAGAGCCGTGGCCTGAGGCCACTACAGCGGCGTCCCCGGGGTTTAAACAAAGGCTTAAACCCTCCATTAAGATAATCCCCCCGGACACGGACCACTCTGGACAAACACTGTTACTGTCCCCTTCTGGCAGCAGACAGCGCTGAGCTGAACATCAACATCTTCATCATGAAGGTATGGGAATGTTATAGGAGCTACATCTACATGTGGATCACCTGGAAGAGGATCTGCAGCGCTCCGTTAGTCATGCACAGTCGGCGCCCCATGAAGGTGAAGAAGGGCGCAATGAGCTCGACGAAGTGATTACTTAGGGTCTCGAAGCGATGGAACCACCAGGGGGAGCGGTGCAGGTAGTACGAGATGGGGTTAGGGACAGGCTGCGTCTAAAGGAGGAGACAAAGACGAACAGAATATCGATTTATAGAAACGGTAATTAAAACTCCACCCATCTACCAATACCACTTAGTCCCACTAGGGTCTCAGTCGTCTCTGAGGATACTAAACTCCTTCTCTGGGAACTGCAGGGGACCACCAGTGTATCTGGGGAACATTATGACACTTAGGAGCCCTTCCAGCCCTGTATGGAGGACATCAGTGAGGGCTATGGAGCTGCTGAGTCTGGGCATCTCGATTTACCTCGTAGTGATAGTCCATGCAGGTCAGGTCTCTCCAGCAGCGGTCTCCTCTGATCTTAATCAGTCCCTGCAGAAGGAGAATCCGACACCACAGTTTCATTTACACTCAAATTAGAAAGGTGGGAATTGTAGATCAACCGATAATCAGTGCTGATAGCGGCATACGAACTCGATCCATTGTCACTAACACCACCGTGTGATATTTATGCACATATCTGACGCAGCTGCGGTCACCTCGCACGCTCACCTCGCACGCTCACTCACCTCGCACGCTCACTCACCTCGCACACTCACTCACCTCACACGCTCACTTCACCTGCTCACCTAGCACACTCGCTCACCTAGCACACTCACTCACCTCGCACGCTCACTCACCTCGCACGCTCACTCACCTCACACGCTCACCTCGCACGCTCACTCACCTCACACGCTCACCTCGCACGCTCACTCACCTCACACGCTCACTCACCTCACACGCTCACTCACCTCGCACGCTCACTCACCTCGCACGCTCACTTCACCTGCTCACCTAGCATGCTCAGCTCGCACGCTCACTCACTTCACATGCTCACTCACCTCGCACGGTCACCTCGCACGCTCACTCACCTCGCACGGTCACCTCGCACACTCACCTCGCACGCTCACTCACTTCACATGCTCACCTCGCACGCTCACTCACTTCACACACTCACCACGCACGCTCACTCACTTCACATGCTCACCTCACACACTCACTCACCTCGCACGCTCACCTCACACGCTCACTCACTTCGCACGCTCACTCACCTTGCACGCTCAGAACTTATTTATTTATATTTACACTGTAACTGTAGGTTACTCCCATTCTCACTTTGAGTGCTCTGTACATGTGAAACATCTTTACAGTCTGTACTGTATGTTAAATATTACTGATCTTTTATTGCTTATTGTTTTTTCTTGGAGAGAGTCACCCTACATTTAACCTCCCGTCAAACAGAATCCCAGAATCCTCCACTGCTAAATATAATCCCACTCTTCACCTCCATTCCGGCTTCCATTCTTCTCAGGAAACTTAATCCAGCTCCTCAGAGAGACACACCTCCACAGTTCAGTTTTAGAAGCTGGTCCAGCATCTTCTGCTCCTTCTCTAACTCAGTGGTGTTGAGGTTCTGAGGTTCGGGACTCTGGGGTGGTCAGTCCATGGTTCTGAGAACACCAGCAGCTTCTTTGCTGGATGTGTGAGTTTCCTTTTCTCAGTGAGGAGCTTCTTGAACAGCTACACCTCCTTTCAAATCTCATAGTGTTGAGGTGTCCTCTCACAGAGGAAGGATGGACAGAGACCCCTGTGGATGTTCTCTTTACTCTCAGAGATAATGGGCTGTGTATCTGGTGGGGACAGTGTTAGTGGGTCTACCAGGTCTTCCAGCTGTGTGTTAGGAGTCCCATCTTCTCTGCAGACTTTTGTTTCTGGGTTCATTGTTTACCTACTGTCCTCACGAACATCTCCACACAGCTCTGAGCGCTCTGCAGGAGACGGGATGTTATTAGTTTGTGTATCAGGAATACTCACCGCTCCCAGCATGATCCGGACTATGAGCCAGCGGAACGTCCAGATGGAGATGAGGGACGGAGGAGATCGGCGGGGGATCTGCTCCAGACTCCACAACGGACACAGAAAAATTCCCAGAAATCCGGTTTCCAATAACTGACTCTCCCACCCTGCACACACACACACACCTGCCATTACACACTTGATCACGTGACTCTGCAACTAATGGCTGAATTCTCCATCACTGTAACAGGAATATAGAGGGAATGATATTTTAATGAATGCGTATGAGGGACAGTCTGGACAGTGAGACGTTTGGGCGGGGATTCGTTTACTCCAGTACTGAGCACTGCGCCGTGCCACACTCACCGAAGGAATACCTACAAAAGAGGAACAGAGAAGAATCGGATTACATTCCCAGTCAGGATACACCAACACAAACACACTACTGCAGCTCTACAGTCTGAACCTGCCCTCATCATCCATGTAGGCCATCTGTGTTCTAGACAGGGGTGTGTCTACTGAGGGGATGTGTCTAGGGGCATGTCTATAGGTACCCCCATGAAATAAGCCATGCCCACCTAGAGGACTGCCATTCAGAGAAAATCAGGCGTCTCACAAATCAAACGTTGTGTCACAACCCGCTTTATAATACGGCTGAAAACATCAAGACAAGAAGAAGCACAATAAACAAAAGCAGAGTCTCAATCAGTCTGATAACATACAGGTGTATCACCATCAGACATGCTAATGTACAAACACTCAGAGAAGACCAGGGAAAGACGCCGCAGTCAGAACTGCGGTCAGCACCGTAACACCATCATTCAGTCACCAGTGACTCACCACAGCTGCCCAACACTCACTACGGAGTGATAGAGGATCCACAGCGCTGCCATGATGACCATGTTGGCTCTTCCTGAGAGGAGAACGAAGCCGGACAGCACCAGTCCTGCCAAAGCGATGCCGTTCAGATTAGCATCCATGTCCTCCCAGTCCATGAACCAGAGCAGAGAGGGAGTGTACGCCAGCGCGGCACCGCCGATCTTCCCCCCCACATACCGCTTCACGCTGCGCAGGTACTCTCTGCAGGGCATTAGGCCTCGCTGTCCAATCAGAGCGCTGTTCTGATTATACGCTACTGCAAATGCAACAACTACACCAACACAAACAAACAACCATCAACAAGCATCAACAAATTTCACACAGAACCGACATTTATTACACACGTCCAATCAAAAGGAACCAATCAGACATATTAATGAACTGATTACTGATAATCTAATCTAATGTTCACTCATCATCCATAGAACAGCTGCACCCAGAAGGAACCAACCCACAGGAGTGAAGGCTGCACCACGCAGGACTACATGCACACAGACCGTTACCACTGTGGTGGTCGGTGTAGCTCAGCGGATAACACCGCTACCCACCAGAGAGCCACCACCACATGTGGGAGACTGGGGTTCGAATCCCAGTCTGGGTGACTATGCTGTGCTACACCAATAAGAGTCTTTGGGCAAGTCTCCTAACACTACGCTGGCCCACCTTGTAAGTCGCTCTGGATAAGAGACTCAGCTAAATGCGGTAATGTACATGTACCACGACTGTCCTTAACACCACGTCATACACCAAAGACTGCAGTGGTGTCGTACCAGACTGTCATGGAGTGACTCAGAATGGCAGCGGGTCATCTTCAGTGACGAGTCCCGCTTTAGTCTTGGTGGAGACGCACGACTGTAGTTAATCGGGGATAAATCTCAGTAATTAATTCAGACTGGGCTGTCTCTTCTACACATTACGATGTCCATGTCACAGCTGCGTTTCTTATTTGACTTCTCAGTCCGACTTTATTTTCTGTCTGTCCCTGATGATGTTCAAGTTTAGCACCGCCCACTCCGACTACAGTAGTTTAGCTCCATCCATCCAGCCTACAGCCGTTTAGCCCCGCCCATTCAGCTTACAGAAGTTAAGTACTTAAACAGATGTGACGTCCAGGTGAAGATCAGACACGTGTCCAGTAATCTGTTGTGTAATCAGTAATAATGATCTAATATTAATAATAAAGACTAATTTAGCGCACGTGCTTTAACAGCGTGTAGAGAGTGAGAGTGGCTCACAGTAGATGAAGCTGAGAGATCTGAGCAGCACTATCCTGGTGAGCCAGTAACTTCCGCTCTGTAAGTGATCGGTTTCCGGTTTGTTTTCGGGTTTAGGAGCTTCATTTCGCGGATGTGTCTCGGGGAGGTTCTGCTCTGCTGGTTTGTCTGCGCGTCTTCTTCGTAGAACACTTCCACTGTACTCAGAGTCCTCACTGGAGACCGCCATTGCGCTGCCCGCTCTGCGCATGCGCATTACTTCCCCGCTCTGGCGGTCTGGGCGTGTTTAAGGTGGAAAGTGTACTTTTTAAACTATTGGAAAATGCACAACCAGCCTCAGTCCAACTTTCCGTTCCACCTTAAATGGTGCGCCAGTTACATTCGACACCACTTTAGGTACTTATGTGGGAGTTACCATCATGAAAGGTGTAATGGGACTGATCCACCAACTTACAGATATTGATTCCTGGTCTGCTGTGGACTGACTTCTTTTTTGTTGTTTCATATAGATATAAACGAACAAACAAACTAATAAATGGTGTCAATTGTGGACGAGCCAGAAGGGGGCGCGCCTGCGCACGGCTTCTCTCCGTAGAAGAAGAAGTGTAACTTCCTTGTGGGAAGACACGACTGACTACCAGCTAGCAAGTTTTACAAAAACAGCCAAGAGTTTTCTTTCTGACTGTTTCTCGTCAGGTACAGAATGTCGGACAGTCCAGGTGAGCGCTGTGGTTTTCTGAAGAGCTTCATAAACCCGAAATCAGAGAGCAGTTCAGCGCTAACAGAATAATAACATGCTAGTTAGCTAACCGGCTAACACCTTCCAAGGCTGCTAACTCAGACAAACACAGAGGTCTCTGATCAGCCTTTACCGTTCATACTGGACTTAATCCCCCACACACGCTGGGATAGAGCCGTACAGAGATCTGAGCTGCACACGGAGATGCCCGGTTTAAGTTTGGGGTTAATTTGCTGCAACATCTAACCAACTAACTGCTGAGGACAGCTGAGAAGGCTAGGTCCAGTTCTCCGGTCCACCTTAAAATGTTCACAGTACTTAATTGTGTTTATTGAGATCGTCTGTGTTTGGATTATTTACCTTTATGAAGCTCCACTCTGTTCAGAGTCTGCTGTTATCAGAGATGGAGCAGATCTAAGAACATGCTGCAGAATCGTGGTTTTGGAAAGTGGAGCTAATCCCCTCTGTCCAGCAGGTCTTTATAAGGACGAGGGTCACAGTTTCAGTCTGAGAACAGTTAACTCAGTTAGACACTGTAGGAATGTGAATGTCTGTTTTAGCTACAAGTGAAAAGAACATCATCCGGAGTGTGGAACTGTGGAATGTGTTAATAATTACGGAACTCTGCGAGTTAAACTGGAGGTTAGATTGTAGGGAGCGGGTCAGTCATCGCTGCCTGGTCAGAGTGCAGTCTAGCTGTTGATGATACTCAGGTCAGTCCGTCCTGTTGGCTTTGGCAGGCTGTTTGACCCCACTGGTAAGTCTACCCAGGACCCCCTCGCTCCCTCCGGTCTTTCTCCCTCGCTCCCTCCGGTCTGGCTCCCTCGCTCCCTCCGGTCTTTCTCCCTCGCTCCCTCCGGTCTGGCTCCCTCGCTCCCTCCGGTCTGGCTCCCTCGCTCCCTCCGGTCTTTCTCCCTCGCTCCCTCCGGTCTTTCTCCCTCGCTCCCTCCGGTCTTTCTCCCTCGCTCCCTCCGGTCTTTCTCCCTCGCTCCCTCCGGTCTGGCTCCCTCGCTCCCTCCAGTCTGGCTCCCTCCGGTCTTTCTCCTTCGCTCCCTCCGGTCTTTCTCCCTCGCTCCCTCCGGTCTGGCTCCCTCCGGTCTGGCTCCCTCCGGTCTGGCTCCCTCCGGTCTTTCTCCCTCGCTCCCTCGCTCCCTCCGGTCTTTCTCCTTCGCTCCCTCCGGTCTTTCTCCCTCGCTCCCTCCGGTCTGGCTCCCTCCGGTCTGGCTCCCTCCGGTCTTTCTCCCTCGCTCCCTCGCTCCCTCCGGTCTGGCTCCCTAGCTCCCTCCGGTCTGGCTCCCTAGCTCCCTCCGGTCTTTCTCCCTCGCTCCCTCCGGTCTTTCTCCCTCGCTCCCTCCGGTCTGGCTCCCTCCGGTCTGGCTGCCTCGCTCCCTCCGGTCTGGCTCCCTGTGGTCTGGCTGCCTCGCTCCGGTTGATCTTTACTCTCTTTAAAGCATCACTGGGGAGGTGACAAATGGTGGTTACTGTCCTTAGTGTGATTAAAGGCCTTGTAGCCGCAGGTCACTGAACTGAGCCTATTAATAAAGATGTTGCTCCGTATCAGGATTGCCACCAGGTGAAGACCAGAACTTGGAGATCCAGGGCTCTGTGACGGTCTGCAGTGTGGAAGTGGAGCCTGAGGTCCAGGAGGAAAACCCCTTTAATGATGAGCACTTCTGTGAGTTTCCTGGTTCTGATTATTATTAATAATAATAATAATAATAATAATAATTATCAGTGCTGCAGTTGTTTGTCTCGTAGCAGGTCTTTTCACGTTGCTCTCTTTCACAGACTGCGAAACCTGCTGTAAACTGTATGTGGATCAGTGTGAGGTTCACGGTCCTCCGTTGTTCACCCATGATTCCCCCACACCTGTGGGAGTTCCTCAGAGGGCTCTCCTCACTCTTCCTCAAGGTCTGGTCATCGGTAGATCCACATCTCCAGGAGCTGGACTCGGAGTGTTTAATCAGGGTCGAGTTATTTCTCCTGGGATGCATTTTGGACCGTTGGATGGAGAGGTGACGAGCTGGGAAAAGGCGCTGGAGAGTGCTAACTCGTGGGTGGTGAGGATGGTTATAAGATGGTTATAAGATGGTTATTTAACTGTGTCAGTTATAAACGTGCTGTGATATGAAGTATAACTCCTCTTATTGACCTGTTATTGCTCAGATATGCCGAGGAGGTGACCAGTGTGATTACATTGATGCAGAGAGGGACACTCACTCAAACTGGATGAGGTGAGTACGGGTTCTGATCTCCAGCAGTTCTGCTGGAATGAAGGTTTAAATAGGCAGTTTGTTTCCATCTGCTGCAGTGAGTGCTGTGAGCAGTTCTGTCGCTGTGTTCTCCAGAGCAGAATCATATATATACACACGTGTATAGATAGATAGATGGATGTATGATTCCATACGGCCTCACTGTTTCTGTATAGGTGCGGTACTATCCCCTCTTCTGTGTTCACAGGTATGTCGTGTGTTCTCGGAGCGAGAAGGAGCAAAACCTGGTGGCCTTTCAGCAGAGTGGGCGTGTCCTGTTCCGCTGCTGCCGCCCCATCCACCCCGGAGAGGAACTGAGAGTGTGGTATGCTGAGGATTATGCCCAACGCATGAGCACCACCTGGGATAAGATCTGGGCCAGGAAGTGCAGTCCTATAGGTAACCACAACTATCAGCTCCTCCACCTTCATGTGTGTGATCAGTGCTTCAGCTAGACACCACGATACAGCACTGAGCTTCTGTCTGACCCTTCTGTCTAGGGTTAGGGTTAGGTCATCTAATGTCATCTTACAAAACAACCCAGTGGATTTAGTGTTTTATAATTTGAGTTGAAAATAATAATAATAATTATAATAAAAATTAATAATAATAAATAAATTAAAAAAAGAATAATAATAAATTAAAATGAATAATAATAATAATAATGAATGATTAATAATTAGCATGTAAATTCTTTAAACGGACCTCTTTCTCAGTTTGTAGAGGGTGATATTGTTTCTGCTCCTTTTACGCTGAGGGAGGTGCAGGAGGAGCAGTGTCCCTCCTCCTCCTCCTCCGTCCCACTGCTGCAGACAGTAAAATAAATTTCTCTTATGAAATGATTTCTCTGAAACCTGAAGAACACCGTGTCCAGTGTAGTGGATGTAATTTGAACATTTTAAGTGAAAGTTTTTATCAGCAGCAGAACACAAATCAAGCCCTGAGCGTTTCCTGTGTCCACTGGACACACAGAGCAGAGAAGCTGCTTGATCAGATCCTAAAATATTAGATCACTTTGATGATATTGTTTCTGTAATAATAATAAATACATTTTTAGCATTGATGCACAGATTTATCTGACTGTATCTGAAATAAACACGAAGTGTTAACTCTCTGGCTCCATCATTATCCCCAAAATTCATAAATCGCAGGTTCCTATTACCAAACTGGTCCTGACGGAGTGTATTCTGCAGTGCAGACGTTTATTATGCTAATAGTTATATAATAAATCTATTGATTATCTATTGATCTGATTAGTACTATGTTAATTAGAACATCGCTAAAGCTAAATAGGGGCGTTCTGCAGACAGGTTAGTGAGGCAGCGTACCAGCTTCAGTAGAGATACAGCACCTGGGATTAGGATGTCCAGCACGCTGAACGTTCAGGCTGAGGCGGGGACGTATTTACTGCACAGTGCGTATGACGTGAGATGCTCATACAGACATAACACAGGTGTTTGGTTGATCGTAGCCGTAATGAACCCATTCTTCTTCCAGTGCCGGCGGTGCTGTTACATGTCTGAAGTGTCTGTTCTGAGCAAGTCCACTGAAGTGTTCTCATTATCTTCTACAGGAACCGGTGATCAGCAGCTGCAGTTTGTACTCTGTCCATACTGCCAGCACTCTTTTCCAGCTGCTGCTTACCTGCACAGGCACATCAGGCGGTCACACCCAGATGAGTATCCACACCACTCCGAAGTCCAGACTCACGACCCGGTTGAGCAGACACCGGGCATGAACATGGATCAGTGTCTACTCGCCTCCGATGCATCGTCTTCATCTCAGACACAGCCAGTCCCAGAATCCTCCCAGCGCCAGTTTCACGCTCTTAGTGGCCAGACAGAGGAATCAGGAACAGCTGAGCCGTCACATGCACGTATCAGTAGTCTGAGCGATGCAGCAGACCAGACGGACAGCGGCCCAACAGAGAACAAATGTGGCGAGTGCAGGAGAACGTTTTTGAGACCGTGCCACTTGAAAAGACACCAGCGCACGATCCACTCAAAGGAGAAGCCGTATTGCTGCAGCCGCTGCAGGAAGTGCTTCAGTCAGGCAACAGGGCTGAAAAGACACCAGCAGACCCACCGAGATGAAACGGAGCAAAGAGCGCAGGAGAAGGAGGGAGCGCCGCTGGATTTCTTTCCTTGTAGCGAGTGCTCGTTCTCTTTTGTTACTAAACTCAATCTGTACAAACATCTCAAACGGCACCACCACGAGGAGTATCTCAAACTGGTGGAGAACCACTCGCACTGCACGCTGCAAACAGAGGAGATCACAGACAAGCATGACCCTCCATACAAACCACCGGCCAGACTCCGGAGATCCACCGGGACCCCCAACGGGAGCAGGAGTCAGTCTAAGAAAGGACCTACTGGCCGACCTCGAGGCCGACCACCTAAAAACAAAAAACCCCAGCAGCAGAACAACGTTCAGGAGCAGAGCGCTGAGCCCGGGCAGCTCGCCACTGACGTTGCTGATCCAGCTGATCCAGCAGTGCCACAGAGAGCAGACGGCACACCACCTCAGGAACCGCCTGTGTCTTCACACATCTGTGGTGAGTGCCTGAGAACCTTCAGCCATCTGCATCTTCTAAAAAGCCACGATTGCATCCAGCAGGGCGACGGCCCCCACGGCTGCTCCCGCTGCGGCCTCTATTTCAACCGGCAGTGCAACCTGCGGCGTCACGAGCGCACCATTCACAGGAAGGAGCGCCCGTACTGCTGCACGCTGTGCCTCAAGTCCTTCACGCAGTCATCCGGTCTAAAGCGCCACCAGGAGAGCCACTCGCGCCACAGCACCCACCGCCAGAGCACAGCCCTGGCTGACGCCACCATCTACGCCTGCGACCACTGCCCCTTCTCCTTCACCGGCGAGCGCTACCTGCACAAGCACGTGCGCCGCCACCATCCAGAGATGACCACCAAGTACCTCAGCTACACCGAGGGTGACCTCACATCCAAGGACCACAGCTGCTCGCAGTGCTCCAAAATCTTCCGCACAATCAGGGGTTTCAAGAATCACGCCTGCTTCAGACAGGGGGACCAGCTGTACCTGTGTCCTGACTGCGGTAAAGCCTTCAGCTGGTTCAACAGCTTGAAGCAGCACCAGCGCATCCATACGGGTGTGAAGCCGTACACCTGCTCGCAGTGCGACAAGAGTTTTGTGCACTCGGGGCAGCTGAACGTCCACATGCGCACCCACACGGGCGAAAAGCCTTTCCTCTGTGCCGAGTGCGGCGAGAGCTTCAGGCAGTCGGGCGACCTGAGGAGGCACGAGCAGAAGCATTCGGGTGTGCGGCCGTGTCAGTGCCCCGACTGCGGAAAGAGCTTCAGCAGACCGCAGAGTCTCAGGGCCCACCAGCAGCTTCACAGGGGCACCAAACTCTTCGCCTGCACGCAGTGTGGCAAAAGCTTCGCACGCCGGTATCACCTTACCCGCCACCACCAGAAAATGCACTCCTGACGAGACGGCGTTCGACGCGCTCAGTGCCTATAATGACTAATAGATTTGTGTTGGATTCTTTTAATCTCAGTTTGTAGCCACACTGACTCTCGGATTAAAGCCTTTACAGTTCTGGAATGTTAACCCCGGTATACACGGATACATCCACACGGAGACAGCTGTTCTACGCTGGCTGTTTCCTCTGTATGTATAATTAGTATGAGCAGTTCAGCAGCTGATCACAGACAGTAGGTAAACGGTGGATGTTGTACAGTAACTAAGGGCAAATCTGCTCCACAGATCTTAAATATGGGTTTGGAATCAAATCAAATGTTCTGATCAGAATAAAGGACTTGAGAAACTCTTTAAACTCGGTGGATTAAAGTGTTATATCTATAATCAGATCTCAGGGGAAAGCATGTGGTGAGGCTGGGTTAGTATAATCTGCCGCAGCCCTCTGAGGTCAACCCCACAGGTCCTCGCCCCCGAAGGTCTTCCCTCTGAGGGTCTCTGAGGTCTTCCTCACAAAGGTCTTCCCTCAGGAGCTCTCTAAAGTCTTCCTCACAAAGTTCTTCCATGAGGAGGTCTTGAAGATCTTCTTTCCGAAGGTCTACCCTCTGGGGGTCTTGGAGGTCTTCCTTTCTGCAGAGTTTAGTTGCAGCCCCAACCTGCTGTACTCCTTTTTCAGAAGTTCATGACTGGCTGGATCAGATGCTTTATCCCATGTTGGGTAAGGTTAGATGCAAGTTGGAACTAACACTGCAGGAAGGTGGATCTCCAGGAGGAAGGTGTGGGCTATAGAAGGAAGGTGGACTATATGGGGGAACGCGGGCGCTACAAGAGGAAGGCCGGTCTTCTGGAGGGAGGCGGGTACTACAGGACTGATGTTTTCTAAAAAAATTTTTTTAATGAATGAAATAAGTCCTGACTTCCTGCACACCTGTCCATGAAACTTTGAGCAGTGTAGCTCTGTGGGGGAGCAGCGCCCCCTGCTGGAATTAGAGATGCAGTTCCCTTTACTCCGCTACCATGCTAATGCTAAAATTGTCGACGTCAGCTTGAATGATGCCTCACTTCGGTCTGGCACTCGTAGAGCAGCCTGAACGTAATCAGAGCTCCATGGAAAACTGACTCAAAATCATCTCGTCTGTTTCCATCAGTTCCTGCAGCTTCAATCACCAAACCACCATCAGTCCTAATCAGACGCGTTTATCCAGCTCAGTGTCTGATCACCTCAGTCTGAGTACTAATTCAGTTTGAGGTCAGATTTGGGTTTATGACCCGTCAACACTAATCTCCTTAGACTAAACCCACCGTGATTACCTCATATCTGTGGAATCCTGTGATCTTCCAGCTCATACGGAAGTCCATGCAGTCGTTCAGCCGAGGATCTCCAGGTGGGAATGTGCTCTTCATAAAGAGCGTGTTGGTACTTTCTCCAGCTCCTTACTGCGTTTATAGGGCTCATATCTGGTAGAAAGCAGAAACTGTGTAATTCACCATCTTAGGTAATACCCATTCCAACGTCCATCCATCCGTCTCCTTATCTGCTTCTTCCCGGTGTCCGATTCCTTCCTCGGCTCACTGGGCATAGGCCATGCATGCCCCCTGGACGGAGCGGCAGTCCATAGAAGACACTGAAACATATTCCTCTACTTATATACATAAACATTCCATATTTGACCTGTACGTTTTCTCACCTGTCAGCGTCAGAGAGTACAAGGCCGTCCGTTTCGATGCGCTTTCCCGGATTCTCCCTCGTTTAGAGCCCCAGCCCATCCGGTGTCAGTGTCAGCTGTCAGTAGAACAGACATTACAAAGACTCACCAACATTTAATAACAGAAACTTTATTAAACTGTTTACTACACGTACAAACCACAGCCGTGTGGTGGAGGTTCCGCACCTCCACAGCTTCCACTTCCTTATCTGTCCTTCCCCTCCTTCAGCACGCTCTCCCAAATCCAGAGATCAGGGAGTCTGAAAGTCAGATCAGTATGGACCACATATGGTATATGTTTAAGAAGAGAGCCCGCTCTGCTCTCTCTGGGCTCCAAGCAGACGAGATCATTCCCAGATAAGGGCCGGATGTTTCTGTATGTTGTACGAAAACACCAGCCTGTGTAGTGGAGAGTTTTTGGGCTGGACGAGAGAGGGAAGACTGACCGTATCCCTCCTCCAAGCGCTTGTTGGATGCTGGTCTTGGACGCAAGCGAAACAGTGTCAGCAGAGACTTCCTTCATCATCACAGCATCGCTACTTAATAAACAACAAGGGTTTCCCTGAAGTGGCTGCAGCGTCTGAAATGTGCAAGGCCACACTGAGGTGCGGCTAACCCCACGTTCCAGAGACAGACGACGGGGCCCACAGGAGGAGCTTTTGCTAAATGAGGCCAGAACAGCGGCTGGAGCTGCTACATGGGTAGTGGTTTGCTGTTTTTGGTGCACCGTGGTTCCGGTTCTACAGAGCAGGCCGATTACAGCTGTAACGACTCTGGAACCGTGTCAGCAGTAACAGCATCTTCATCGTTCAGGATAAAGGCTCTGGGTATAGAAACGTTAAGTCGAAGGAGGTTAAGTCAGGCCTAACACACCAGTCGGTAATCTCCACGGTCCGAGAGAGGGCCAGCAGGGCCGTAAGGTCAGCAGGGTGTCCAGGTGATTAGCTGTTGGGAATATAAACTACAATATTATTAATTATTATTACGATTATTATTACGATTATTAATGTTCTCTCTGACTGCGGTTTGGTGGTAAGTTGTGGTAAACTGGTCCGACCCCAGGATTTGGATCTTCTCACTACTAAATATGCCCCCACTGCCCTGACCTGAGAACTCTATCCGTTTCACTTACCCACTTACGTCACAGTCCTGGCAGAACATCTGCGTGTCCAGCGTGTGCCGACTGTGGAGACTGAAGTTCTGGGGTGCAGACAGTATTCCTCGCAGGCTGCTGGGTTACATCGTTCTAACAGTGATTATAATAAACATGCTGTATGCATGTAATAAACTTTATAGAGCTCACTGATCTGTTTATAAACCACGTGTAAGATTCACAGTCGTGACGGAACAGCAGGAATGAGCAGAGCCTCTGTTGGTCTCCTAGCAGTGTGTGGGGAGCAGGGCTCCTGACGAGGAGGCTCGGGTTTGATGAGGAAGCTGTCTGAGTTACTGATACGGATTTTCCAGCAGATTATTTCACACCTGAAACCAAAAACCCAGCAGATAAAATCGTCTCCAGTGGAACATCTGCACCCAGGAAGAATCAAGAGACAGGTGACCAGCTAAACCCGCGCCAGCCCAGCACAAACCGGCTTAGACCTCCATGGATCAGTGCTAGTAGTAATGTGCTCACGTGTCCACGGACAGACCACAGGAGGTTTGATCTCCGGTGGTTTTAGCCTCACACTGCCCAAGTGATCCATGGGATGTTGTAGTGATGTGTTTGATGATCTATGATTAAACAGTGCAGCTCCTGTTGACACGTCTCTGTGGGGTAACCCTGCATGGTCTGTATCTGTGCAGGGATTAACAAAACCTTATTATTAGGGTCCTAGCACGTAGTGCAGGGACCCTATTGTATTTGTTAGGATTTTTCTTCTTCTTCTTCTTCTTCTTCTTCTTCTTCTTCTTCTTCTTCTTTTTCTCGGCTGAAACGCATTGTAGAGCAAAGACCGTAAGGCCTACAGACACCAAACTTGGACTGAAGGTACAGAATCAGTGAAATGACTCAGCCACAAAGAACGGCACCAACTGGCCTCAAGGTGGCGCTATAGCAAACCAAAATACCTTTTGGCCTATAACTCCTAAACCAAAATTTTGCCAGACAAAATGACATTTTTCCCAGGTTCCTTGGGTCAGACCCAATCACTTTGCCATTTGGAACATTAAGCTCCGCCTACTTAGATCTTTTTCTAATTAGCATAATATGCAAAACCTACTTTTGCGAACTAGTCTTAGAGTTTAAGCCCAAAAATTCTGAAAAAAATCTCAAAAAATTCTCCAGACACTGAACCTCAATAATTATCAGAAACATGTTGACTTTTGTAAACAAGATGGCCGCCATATGCAAATGAACCCTTTCGAGAAAATACTTAATTAATAAAAAACTCAAACAAGCTTCATCCAATAAATTTGAAACTTTGGAATTTGGTTCAGGACATGATTCTGAGGTGGCCTATCAAGTTTGGTGCATTTACATCTATAGGGGGCGCTATAAAGGCTACATAACTGTTTCTCGGCAACCGTAGGTCCGATCGAGCTGAAACTTTGCACACTTCATCTTTGACACGGTCTAGAAGTGAATCTTTAAGGACAATTTGATACATTAAAATTTATGGACGCCATTAGCCAATCAGCTTTCAGCAGGCATTTGATAGGCTTAACATTAACCAATCAGCATGAAACGTGACTGGTATATGTTTGGAGGGACTTTGTAACAGCCAGTAAAATTTCAAAAGATTTGGCCGCTAGGTGGCGCTATTTTGGAAAATCAGGTATATCTCAAACAAATTTCAACCTAATCTCAAACAAATGCATTTGCGACATGCACTGGAGTATTGCAAACACATTTGTAAATACAATTGTGTTAAAGAAATCTATAGTTATTTTCTTTTTTATAGTATTTACTTAAAATACTCTTTGGAGCCTCTAGGTAAATAATTATCAAAAAAAAGTTGAATTTTGTACTTAGCATGGCTTCTATAAAACAACAAACCACCTTGGCCTTGGAATTTACAGCCTATATTGCTATAACTCTGCAGCCTTTACTTAGATCGACTCAATACTTTACAGGCATGTACAAACCAATACTCTGTTGAGATGTACAAAGTTTGGTGCAGTTTGGCCTTTAGGGGGCGCTATAGCACTTAAAAACACTAAAAATCACTAAAATGCTTATTACAATGTTATTACACAATCTATAGCCAAACCTCTGATGTCATTTGATTCAGCTCTCAGTCCTGCACAACTTTGTAATTACATGTTGTGTCAGAAAATGGACTACTGCTCTGCTATGTCGAACCTATTCGTTCAGAAATTACAGCTCCTAAAATCAAAGGTCTCTACAACAATTCTCCTTCTCACCACTAGATGGAGCCAGATACAAACGAATGACATGGTTCCTAATGACATGAAAACTGCCTGATCTGTTAAACCTGTATTATCTTTATAGATCTAGGAACAAGGTCCAAACTGCTTTAGGCCTTGTGAGGCCTTGCTGGTCCAAAAGGCCTCAGTGGACTTATGACGTGCTAGGACCCTCAATTGTCGCTTGCGGCTGTATTTCTTCTTCTTCTTCTTCTTCTTCTTCTTCTTCTTCTTCTTCTTCTTCTTCTTCTTTTTCTCGGCTGAAATGCGTCGTAGAGCAAAAACCGTAAGGCCTAGAGACACCAAACTTGGACTGAAGGTACAGAATCAGTGAAATGACTCAGCTACAAAGAATGGCACCAACTGGCCTCAAGGTGGCGCTATAGCAAACAAAAATACGTTTTGGCTTATAACTCCTAAACCAAAATTTTGCCAGACAAAATGACATTTTTCCCAGGTTCCTTGGGTCAAATCCAATCACTTTACCATTTGGACCATTAAGCTCCGCCCACTTAGATCTTTTTCTAATTAGCATAATATGCAAAACCTACTTTTGCGAACTAGTCTTAGGATTTAAGCCCGAAAATTCTGAAAAAAATCTCAAAAAATTCTCCAGACACTGAACCTCAATAATTATCAAAAACATGTCGACTTTTGTAAACAAAATGGCCGCCATATGCAAATTAACCCTTTCGAGAAAATACTTAATTAATAAAAAATTCTGTAACTCAAACATGCTTCATCCAAAAAATTTGAAACTTTGGAATTTGGTTCAGGACATGATTCTGAGGTGGCCTATCAAGTTTGGCGCATTTACATCTATAGGGGGCGCTATAAATGCTACATAACTGTTTCTCAGCAACCGTAAGTCCGATCGAGCTGAAACTTTGCACACTTCATCTTTGACACGGTCTAGAAGTGAATCTTTAAGGACAATTTGATACATTCAAAATTATGGACGCCATTAGCCAATCAGCTTTCCGCGGGCATTTGATAGGCTTAACATTAACCAATCAGCATGAAACGTGACTGGTATGTGTTTGGAGGCACTTTGTAACAGCCAGTAAAATTTCAAAGGATTTGACCACTAGGTGGCGCTATTTTGGAAAATCGGTGTATCTCATAGAAAATTCAACCTAATCTCAAACAAATGCATTAGCTTCATGCACTGGAGTATTCCAAACAACTTTGTAAATACAATTGTGTTAAAAAAATGTATAGTTATTTTTTAATCTTTAACAGTTTAAAAATGCTACTTTTCGAACTAGTCCCTGGATTTTGATCATAGCCATTCCAAACTGGTCTTAAAATACTCTGTAGAGACTCTAGGTAAATAATTATCAAGAAAAAGTTGACTTTTGTACTTAACATGGCTTCTATAAATTAACGAATCACTTCGGCCATGGAATGTACAGCCTATATTGCTATAACTCCTCAGTCTTTTCTCAGAGCAACTCAGTATTTTACAGACATTTGACAACTGAGACTCTGATGAGATGTACAAATAATGGTGCAGTTTGGCTTTTAGGGGGCGCTATAGCACTTAAAAACACTAAAAATCACTAAAATGCTTATTACAATGTTATTACACAATCTACAGCCAAACATCTGATGTCATTTGATTCAGCTCTCAGTCCTGCACAACTTTGTAATTACATGTTGTGTCGGAAAATAGACTACTGCTCTGCTATTTTGACCTATTCACTCCTAAACAGCAAATTATAAAACCAAGGGCCTCTACAACACTATTTTTAATGTTTTGTTCTGCGCACTTCCAGATACACACGAATGACATGGTGCCAAACGACATGAAAACTGCCTGAGAGAGATCTAGAAACAAGGACCAAACTGCTTTAGGCCTTTTCAGGCCTCAGTGGACATATTATGTGCTAGGACCTGAAGTGCCATCACAGACATACTCATTAATTAGTCTTCAAAATTGGGCCTTTCAATTATCCAGACTTATCTCATTATATTAGCAAACAATCATTTCATATAAAGACATTTTGACCATGCTAATTGAGGAATGTTATGTTATGTAACAATGTACTAATGACATGAGAATAATGTATTGCTTTTTAAAGTAGTATATAGTAAAACCGTACACATTTTAGGAAGTTAATAAGTTACTGTTAATATGTTAACATACATTGATTGTCTTACATTATTCAGTATTCTTTTCATATAACATATATATATTAACAACATCCTAAGTTTGCAAAGTATTGTTTCATGTATTTATTTATTCAGCATTTTACCTTTTTTGTGTGATGTGCTACACCAGTGTACCACCAGTCATTAATGATGTACAGAAATACAAACAAAAATATTTGTAGCAAAGTGATGTCATGGGTGATGTTGCCATTTCATTTCAAAAGAAGTCAAATGTATAAATAGCTGGTTTTACTTTTATACATCAATGTGTATCTTCAATGTGAGAGGAAAGACCATGCTTTAGTAATTGTCCTTTGGCAGCAGCAGACATAGAGTAAACACACAGAAGTCACAGTACGTATTCTATGCACATTAGATTTTATTGTCATTTTCTTCAAACAAAGAGTTCCTATGTTATTATTGGTTCCAACAACTTGAAATAGTTGGAAAAGACTGCAAACAATCTCAATGGGAATAATTCCTATTAGAATAAAGTTCGAAAAGGACTGAAAACAACCATAATGAGCATAATGTACATGGAAATTTCCATGATACCAGCCTTTACAGTCCCTTTATAAAGAGCTGAGGTGCGTCATACTAGTCACAGCAGGTAACATTCTTATCAGGAATAGGGCTGGGTGATATTCACAGAAATGTTATTGTGATGAGAATTTTCCTTTCAGTCAATGGTAATCATTATAATATATGTTAAAGTATGAATTTCGAAGTAATTACAAATTGGGAAAATCACTTTATGTGCTATGTGAAAGTTTGTGAGCAGTTAAAAAGAACATATTTTAAGATTTTTAGACAAGTGAGACAACTGCTATAGATCTTCTGCTGACTCTTTTATTAGTATTGTTTTATCACCCAGCACTAATGAGGAAACATGCAGAGTATGGGTACTTTAAAAGTAGTCGAACAGGTCAATATGCGATAAAGTTAACACATAAGCTTACCAACTTTGAATGTAGCCGATTATTATCATTACATATTGTGCAACAGAACACATGTAGACATAGTTCATAAAGCACTAACATACCGAACACATGCAGAGTTTACAGGAATGCACATTAGTGCATGTAAATATTAGTCTAAATGAAAGTTAGATATCATGATGTTGACGTAATTGTTCACAGGTTACAACAAAAGTCACATAACAGCATTGGTAAAATACACCTTTGCTGCTTCAATACCCACCATTGAGCATTGACAATACTACTGCAGGGCTTATATTTGATTTTCCAGTGCCGATGTTACTCTGCCTTAGGTTGTCTCAGGCCAGGAGATCTTACCCGTCTTTGAGCTAACACCGCTGCTACTGGACTAACATTTGCTGCCGGAGGATAATAACCCCAGTACTTGCATTTTCAGACATTGTCTGTACATGTTTAGTTTCGATGTTTTGTAAGATACATCCAAACACCTTTAGTGCTTCATTTAGTTACGCAGTGCTGATGCCACTCTGCCTTAGGTTGTCTCTGGCCAGGAGATCTTACCCGTCATCGAGCTGACATCATACTACTGGAGGCACATGTACTTGTGTCTGGGAATGACCCCAGTACTGTTTTTCCAATTTTCCAATTTTCATGTACTATAAACACAGTGTAACTTCATATTGTTTAAATCGTGCAGCCTTACTTATAATCAAATTTTGCACATTTCATGTAGCCTGTTATTTTGACAGTACTATTACGTCAACTCTATGCCCATTTTTTGTGACAGGTCTATCCATTATTAAAATACAGTTAATACTGTTTGTTTCCAAAAATATATATCTAATATTATAATGTAAAAAATGTCTGTGGTTGTAAATTTATTGAAAGGCGTACAAATATGTTAGGCATGTCTTATGTATGTTAGTGCTAGTTATATGTTGTATTTTTACAAATAGAAACATTATAATTTAAATTATACAATACTGTTTATGTAAGTCGTTTACATATTGTACTATGAACTATGTATTATATTTCTATACTTGCTGACAAACATTTAGTAAGGCACCTTTAGCTCTTGTAAACCTACGCACATATGGCCCTATTAACTGGTTCAAAGCAAGCATAACAATAATATAGTACTAATTAGATAAGCCTACAATAATATCTACAATTTGTTTTTTTAGCTATGTATCAAAACATTATTAGCACGTCCTTGTATCTACACTTAGTCCATTATGTCAGCTGCATGTACCATGGAAGCGAACTTTGTAGTTAAACAATTACACAGTGTAGTCTGTGAGTGGTTCCCAGAAAATAAAATAATATTCTAATAGTTTTTAGATAGGTCTACACTGATATCTATAAATTCCATTTGCCTGCGGTGAACCAGGTAATATGGCAAATTAAACTCCTTCATCATTGAACCTATTAACTGGTTCCCATCAAACAAAATAATATGATGCTATTATATAAGTAGTATATAAGTACTAAGGGTATTTTATAGTTTTCTGTGAACCAGTTAATAAGGCTGCTGTGTTAAATAGTGAAGGAGGTAAAGGTGCCCTATTAACTGGTTCACCGCAAGCTAAATAATAATAGTATAACTTCTATATTATTCTTGTAATAAAGTTACAAGGCAACTTTTTGTTTTCACCACACAGTTTTCAAGATTGTCAACCAAATTTGGAATGACTGTAGGTGTTATACCCAAATAGTGTGTTTGTGCTTTTTTAAGTGATCTGACTTAACAGTTAGAATCTATAGCAGCTTATATATTTATATATTGTATTTTTTAAAGTTGCTGTGAACCAGTTAATAGGGCACCTTAACTTTCTTATTAAGTTCCCACAGGGGGCCGTCCAGCTCTCAATCTACCCCCCCTGTATCCCCCACCCCCCAAATGGTGGACGGTTGTAATTCTCATAGCTGGCTTACTGAATACCTTTCACTGAAAATGAATAACTGTACTTCTACTGGCCGACTGCTGACACACCTGAAATTGAATATTAAAAAAAATAATTCAGTACAACACATTCATGACAACTGAAATATGTTGACATAACAGAAATTCTGATAGTGTCACTGCAGATATCTTTGATATATATATGATCGATCAAAGTGCCATTCTCAGTGGTTGCTTCTTTTACAACCTGAGTGAAACCATGAAGTTCCATAATGTTATTAATTCTATTTGTTACAAAAAGATTTTCATTGAAATCCCCCATGATAATCTTTCCTCCAGAAAAAGAGTCTATATGAGAAATTACATTTATGAGGCTATACAATCGAACATTGTCATATTGTAAGAAGGAGGTCTGTACACAACTGCAGCTGTTGTATTAAGCTTTGGTAGAAAAAGAATAGACATTCCATGTTTGTGCACGCTAAATCAAGAACAGTACAATTAGTGTGTTGTTTATAATACACACCAACACCACCATGCTGTTGCTCCTTCAGCTCAGCAAACATGGCTCGACTTCTGTCGTATGAAAGAGATCTTGGCTTACTGTGAAATGAAAATTCACGCAGTTGAATATCATCAATGCAGTAGTTTGACTTTAACCAGGTTTCTGTCATACAGATGATGTCAGCTTCCATGTATCTTTTATCATGTCTTAGATCTTCCACATGAGACATTAGTCCTTCAATGTTGTGTAGAAGAATCTTACATGATGATGAGGATGGTAATACTTCTTTCACTGGTTCAGTAAACTGAGGCATGCTCTGTAATGAGAGCTCGATGTCTTGTTTTGCATAAATGGCACTCTCTTTGAAATCTTTGATCTTCAGTCCTTCCAAAGATGTTACACGACTTAATGCCACATAAGCTTGTCCTGCTGCAAATATGTTTTTCAGTGAAACCACACACTTTTCCACAGTTAGACCTTGTACTTTGTGAACAGTGCAAGCCCAGGCTAATTTTAGAGGAAACTGTCGTCGCATTCCACCACTTTTTGTCACTCTTTCTTCCTCTGGCTGAATCGGAGTTGCTTTTTCAGGCCTGGTTTTAAGCACAGATTTTTAGCTCTGACATTTTTACCTGTTCTTTCATTTTCAAATGTCACATATATTTTTAATGGGAAGTCGTCATCATCAGCATCAAAGCAGATTTCCGTCACTGAACCAAATGCACCATTTACAAGCCCATCTGCCACATCAGTGTTTTTAACCAGCATAACTCGAGCATTGACTCCAATATGTAGTGATTCAGGTAGAGACGTGTGGGAAATGTGAACATGATGCCCATCCATTTTTTCAAGCCGGCCTGTTTTTTCAACCCTCTCAAAGTCTTTAGCATGAATGGTAATATTGTTAGAGCATAGTTTCTTCAGCATGTTTGTGTTGTGAAGATCCACTTCAGCATTTGTTGCATGAATATAAAGAGCTGCACCATCCAGTTCATCTCCTGCTTCACTTTGTTTCAGCATGGTCAGGTCTTCATCTAGTAATTTATCATGTATTTTTCGTTTCCTCAAACGGCTCAGTAACTGTGCAAACTTCATGTCTTTTTGTCTCATGATGCATGTCAGCTCTGCCAAAGCAAAGTGATTCTGCCACAGATTCACACCTTTAGGCTCAGTATACAGAGATACAGAGCAAGTTGATAGAAATCTCCAACTGCAATTACAGAAACATTTCCAAACGCAGAATAATCACCTGGCTGCTTGATCTGTCTCAGTCTGCCATGTACATATGCCAACAGTTTGTGGTCAACCATTGAGATTTCATCAATAATCACTATTTGTAGATTTCCCATTTTAGCTCGTAGGGAATTTATTTTTTCATCTCCAAGTGGCTGATAAGGCAGCTTTACATCAGTTCCAATTGAGAAGCAGTTATGAATTGTGGCAGCATCAATGTTGAATGCACTGACACCAGTTGGAGCTGTCAACAAGACATGAGTCTCATCTGGGTTGTCTGGATTTAATCGTGACAGTATGCGGGATGATTCATAATATATTGCTTTAATCAACATGGACTTTCCCACACCTCCTGGACCAGATATGAACACACGGAAAGGTTCTGGATTTGCTCCCACTGTCTTCTGTAAACACCAATCTCGAATTTTATAAAATATTTCACTCTGTTGTTCATTTAGTGACCGTAGCACATTCATTGCTTCCTCCTTTCGCATACTGGAGCGAGGTTCACTTGGAGGTAGGTCAGGTATGTCTCCAGCAGAATTGCTGTTTTGTCTTTCAGTTGTTTCATTCTTTTTCATGTCAACACACTCTAAACGTTCTCGTTCACTTCCTGGACAGATCTGAGCCCATGCATCCTCCATTAGCCCATTTCTCTTTAAGATCTCCTCAGCATCATCTATAGTGTCAGCATCTTTCCCAAAACATGACATGTTGAAGTCAACAACATATTTCACAGAACAGAGTTCATCTGAATATTTCACAAAGCCCGTCTTATAAAAATCTTCATAAGTGTTAAAAGCAGAAGGCTTTAATTCACAGTCCATATAATGAGGTAGAGACAGCTGCAGAATGCTTTGATAGTGCTTTTCTGGATTCTTTGTAGGTGAAAACCGAGCATATCGCACAACAGCAGCGTCTGTTCGAGTCCTTTACCTTACATGTCCTAATCCTTTCTCCAGCTTTATGGCATCCCGGGATGAGCTCTCTGATTTTGACAGTATCCTGTACTCTGATGCAAACCTTGCCAAACACATTTCTGAAAACTGTTCAGTTTCTGGTCTACACTTGTACCTGTCTGTGATGCTGTTCATCCAAATATTCTGATTATCATCGGCATCATATTCTGCTCTTGTTTGGATGATGTGAAGCGGTAGACTCATTCTGACCACGTTATCTCCAGTTGGAATGAACTGCACTTTGCGAGACGCCTCTTTCAGGGTCATGTTAGTAAGGCGATACACACTTTCCTGAGCAGAAACTTCACGGTTATGCAGAAAAACACTTCCCAGTTTCCGTAAAGCCTGTTTAGCGTCCAGGTTGCCCTGTTCTGTGGCTTCTTTCTGAGTACGTGACAAGAGTAGTCCCATCTCTCTCTCTGCCTTGGAAATGTAAGAGACGATGTACACAATGCAGGAATATGCATCGACTACAAACTGAATGTCCATATTTGCATTCCAGCAACGCAGAAGTTCTCTGTTGTACTGGTTTACCCACACGTCACATGGTTTTCTCTTTAGAACAAAAGTCGTTTTCTTGGTCATTCTTATGTAAGCAGCTTCAAACAGATCCTGATTTATACCCATAGAAGCAAACAGATCATCGGCAGACTGAAAGCTAGCCTCGGGGTCCAGTAAGATATCCTTCACTTTCTTCACAATAGCTTCTGCTAGTTCTCTGTCTATGATATCATGAACATTCATAGAGCGCTCGGGACTCTCACCTTTTCCATCATCATCTTTTTCTGTTTCAGTTTTGCGTCTGGTGATAAACGTCCTACTGCTTGGTGGACGGGGGAAATTGAATCTACAAGGAGTGCCTCTTTTCTTACATGACTTTGAATGTCTTTTGCTGTGTCGTTGTACACCAGATACAATTTCATACATTTCTGTATCATCCTCTGATGGCATTTCACATGTCACAAACCGATCCACAAATGCTACAACTTCATCATCATCGTTTTTGTCCACTTGAGGTGCATTCTCCACCCAAAACAAACAGTGAACGTGAGGTGATCCTCTCTGTTGGAACTCAACTCTGTAAAAGTAATCCACTATCTTTCCGATCGGTTGTGCTTCAGACATAATCACGTCTTTCAGGAAGCATCTGAATCGATGATCAAACATTCTGGCTGCTGTCACAGGGTTAATTTTTAACAGACCACAACGTTCTGACCAGTCCAGCTCATCAGGTGACGTGTCTCTCCCCTCTTGTCTAAGAATGCTTTCCATTAGTCCTGGCCATCGGAGATCAGCAGAGGAAAAGGAGCAGAACCATGTGGGAATACCAAGCTGTCTGACCATCGCAAACAAGTCTTTTTGCACTGTCTGCCAGAAAGCGGGTGTGCCACGAACAGGTCTAAGGAACTTGTACCCTTCGTCATAATTCAGAATCTCTTGCACAGCGTCTTTGTTTCTTAGCATTTCTGACGTAACACCATGTCTGTTCCGTCCATCATATCCTTTGCGCAAAGCAATCGACACATTTGACACAATCTGGTTTAATTCAGACAAATACTGACCATAAAAAATATAGTCCAAGTTTTTTGCAAATCGTCCGTCAGCACTAAGAATTCTTGTGTTCAGGTACCTGGCCAGTGTCAGTTTCTCTTTTCTGGGCTCATGAAAAGTCCCTGTGCCTTTTGGAAACAGAACTGGAAAACATTTAGCCTCATTTGATTCATCGTTTAACAGCCTTATTGGATTGTTGCCCTCTGCAGGTGCCACAGACATGATTCCATCAAAGTGCTGATCCAGCATCTCTTGAGCGACATCTACAGGCTGTAAGCATGTATCCATGAACATACCATGCTGCTGTCTGTCATGCAGTGTTTCATCTATATTCACATCTTCAGCTTCATTGTTCTCGTCAGTGTTGGGCTCATCACCAATCTGCATAGACGCATCATCTTGCTCTAGTGTTTCCTCCTCGATCTTACTGAGTGGATTCACCCAATCACTATTAAACTGCACATCTCTGTAAAATGGGTTGTGCTCTTTCAGATACAGCAGTGCATTCTTTATTTTGTCAGGATTCACAAACCTATACTCATAGTGGCCTTTATAGGTCAGTCTCCTCTTTAGCTTTATTCGAATCATCAGATCAACATTCTCTGATCTTGGTAGTGTTTCAGTGACATCTGTAATGTTTGATGGAACACAGACTACAGGACCATGAACACCATTTTGCCCACCTTTGGGTAAAGACATAATTCTCATGAATGGAATATTCATCCCAATGAGATGTTCCAGTGAGTTTAGATTCTGTAATGCAGGAGGAATAGGATCCAGTGTAAGATTGTTTACTACACTTTCTTCTGGCATTTTCCCATTAAGAATCTTTCTGTGACATGTATAACAAATCCACAGTGTTCCAGCAGGACCAGTTTTCTTGTTGCACTCATGACTGCAGGTATTATCACAGATATGTAGGTATGTATCAGTAATACATTTCTCTGCTACAGATGCAACCATCTGTTCTTTTTTCAAATATTCATCTTTCCTGCATTTTATAACTTGATGTTTGAAAAGTAGTCGGTGACATACTGAACACACATATTCAGGACCTGTACTAGTTTTCTGTCTGAACCCTTCAATTACATAGTTAATGTCTTTCTCTTTCTGTTTTTCTACATTCTTTCTTTCTTTATTTCTCATTTTAGTCGCATTCGCATAACTGCTGTCTGTTTTATACCTCTGACTACTACTTTGTTTTTTACCTGCTTGATGAATTGGATCACTGTGATAACTTTCAAAACTTCTCTGTTTTTTAGCTGCTTGGTGTGTCACGTTCATATGATAATCTTCGAAACTCTGTCTTTTTAAAGCATCTCTGTGACCTTCATTCGTGGCATATTTGTTAACACTTGACTGTTTGACATGTTCCCTGTGTTCAGTATCAGTGGCGTATTTGTTAATGCTACATTTCTTCACATGTTCCCTGTGTTCAGTATCAGTGGCGTATTTGTTAAGGTTACATTTCTTCACATGTTCCCTGTGTTCAGTGTCACTGGCGTATTTGTTAATGCTACATTTCTTCAGAAGTTCCCTGTGTTCAGTGTCACTGGCGTATTTGTTAATGCTTGACTGTTTGACATGTTCCCTGTGTTCAGTGTCAGTGGCGTATTTGTTAATGCTTGACTGTTTGACATGTTCCCTGTGTTCAGTGTCACTGGCGTATTTGTTAATGCTGAACTGTTTCTTTTTTTCTCTGTACTGCAGATTTGATGTGTATTCAACACTGCTCCTCTTTTTAACACTGTCTCTATACATTTCATCATCATGGTACCGTTTCAGCATTTTGTGAATCTGTTCATCTCTTCTTTCTTGGTTTGTTTCATACTGGGTTTTCCGTTTCTGGGTTTCACAACGACTGGACGTACTTTGGGTTTTTTCCAGGTAACGGTCATGTAAGCACAGTGCTGCACAGGTATCAGCATGGTGCACTTTAACACACATCACTACTTCATAATGACACTCCCCGGAATGTAGAAGATAAATTCCTGCTTCCTGACTGAAACTGCTGCACGCTGGATATTTTAGCCACCTGTTCTGAGTGTATGTAAAAATATCCACACCAAGAAAATCAGCTGCTGCTTGGATTTCAGCCTCAGTGGCCCAGGTTCCCACGTATTTCATGCGAGATGTAGCTACATAATGTGCAACAGAAGTAAACTCCTGTCTGAGATGGTTCCTGTACCTGGACTCGTTTTTCTCCATGTGTGCAGTGACAGCACGTCGGATTTTTCTGTGGTCACTTCCATGACGGAAAAGGCCAGTGCTCTGAAGAAGCTGTTACCGTCACCTCTAATAGCCTGTGTCTTACAAGGGTCACCCATTAAAGCTAGTGAAGCTACACCTCTGTGATCATGCTCACTGTATGGGATATTCAGTTTTAGACAAAGACGTTTCTGCTCCTGGACCTTCAGAGGGCTAAACTGAAACACTTCTCCCTGGGTCTGACCGACCAACATGACGTCACCTTCAGTGTTGACTGGCCGCTCGCACATTCTGTTCATATTTTCTTCTCCACTACATGCCTTCGATTTGCGCTCAGGATCGGTTGGCTTGTATGTACGTCTCACTGCATCGCTGTATAAGGGCGGCGTGCTGCTAACAGTCAAAGCACCGTGTACACAACTCTCTATCAAACCTGTGACCGCATCAGCTACACACACACCGGAACCGTTACCGTGTTGCTGCATCGCACTTCTGCCACGTACATTCACCGTAACGCCAGTGACCTCGAACTGCTCCTGCTCCGCTTGCAGCGACAGACCCAGGATTGTGACGTGGCTCAGGAGAGACTCGATGTTAGCATGATACGCTACTAAACTTTTACCTGAGTCTTGGTCCACCTCACCGTGCAGGTTTCGTGTGGGAGTTAATAATCACGTACCACGAGCTCCGTTTCACAATAGCACATGTATTCACTTTCACAGTAAACAAACATGCATCAAACCGTGTCAGTACTGTTCGTAACGCAACATCATGAGACATAAACACATCCTGCTATCCCCATATTCATGAACACCAAACAGCCCAGTAAACATCTCCTCACTGTAGCTCAGCTCAAACTCATAACCATGTAGTGCATGTTCTGTAGGCAGATCTCGAACGAAGAGGTATCCTGCCGGATCATGAACCCTGCCTGCCTCTCTAATGCTACTGTAGAATCGGTCTCCATTCAGCAGCACGTCGTCCAGGTCTCTCGTGGTCCAGGTCAGCACATTCTTCACTTTAGCTGTCATAATACTAGTAACACTGTTAGCCACACACTGCTTATTACTATTACAACCAAACCGTGGGTGTGCTTGATGGAAGGAGCCTCTCACAGCCAGTGCCTGAGGATGTTCAAACAAGACAGTTAAATTCACAGCATTCTCACAACAAACAGAATTGGACCCGAAGGCTTTCTCAGAGGTTTCATCAAAGGTTTCATCATGGACCTTTTCAACATGGGGAAAAGGCATAGACCCGTCAGACAGAGCCTTTTCGTCATGAGGCGTAACCCCGTCAGTCACAGATGCAGCGCTCCTAGCACTGGCCTGGCAAAGAGGTGGGCTGTAGCTCACAGGACCACAGTCAGTCAGGACCTTTTTGGGTGAGGGTAAAAGGCATAACCTTGTCAGTCAGAGCCACAGCCGGGTCACCAGGTCCACCGCGCTGGTCCGCCATCCTCTTCTTCGCCACAGCTGACCGCCTGGACGCCTTTGTACGGGGCATCTGAAAACAGCAATAACAAGGAAAAAGACCAAACAAAAAATAACACAAAATGTTACAGACATAATGAACTGAATTATTCAACTAAAAACCAAAAAAAAAAAAAAAAACCCACATTTTTGAATCTCTATGTACACTGTAAATTTCAGACAATTCACATGTCATTGCACTTTAATAAGTTTAAACTTAGTCAAATATTAGCATCAAAGTAACATTGCAAAAACATCAGACACATAGGAATTAAAAGATTAAAACTAATTTCTGTAAGAGCACTAGACCTGACATTTCTTAACTTTTACAGTTCCTACCTGTTACAAGCTTAAATAACAGAAATATGTTTTAAGTACACCATGTGCTGCATGTTCTGCTACCCCGTAATACCAGACCAGACCAATAGACCAGAAAATGAATCCTACATATGGGCACATCACAGACGTCTGCACAACAATCAGTAAATATCCTAATGACATCACAGAATCATTTCAAATATTTGTAGCAGTGAGAAACTATGCATTTTCACTAAATACAAATTACGTCAGCTTCACTGCTTCTGTGTGTGTGCGCGTGTGCGTCAGGGTTGATGGTGACTGTGCAGCCTTCTGTCCAACGCAGTGATCTTGCTGTTTGGCCAAAGAGGAAGCAGGACCAGGAACATGGGATGTTGAGCAGCTGTCGAATACACTGTTCAGAAGCCCTGCTGCAATGAAGTCATTGTAGGCACATCTACTTTTCACCACTGAATAGCAGGTTTAGAAGGTTCCACAGAAACACCCACCTTGTCACCATGCACAATACAGATACTTGTGTACATGTATCCATACAGACAAATAACCTTCACCAACGGTGTACTTCATACTTCATAGTGCTAAACTGTTACTTTCTTATATGAACAACAATGTGTAACTTTGCAGTGAGGCCAAGTGTTATTTTAGGAACACAGTATGGCATTCAGCACAGCTTCTACGTTTGCTTCTGCTGAAACAGTACACCGCTAAAGCCTACTGCATTAAGGAGATGACATTGTATGAGAACATGCAAGGGACAAATTTTGTCAGCCTCTCAGGCAAGATGCTGCTTCATTTTTAAAACAAGCATATTTCCCATTTCCTACATTATGCCTATATACATATTTAATAAAAACACA
>JAMWET010001719.1:215000-247500 GCA_024036415.1 Prochilodus magdalenae | reverse complement strand
GCAACAGCGTATAGGATGGCACTCGCCACCACAGACTCATAGAAGATCCTGAGCATAGTCCTGCAGATGTTGAAGGACCTCAGACGCCTCAGAAAATAGAGACGACTTTGGCCCTTCCTGTAGAGGGCGTCCGTGTTCTTAGCCCAGTCCAGTTTATTGTCAATGTGAACACCCAAATATTTATGCAGTACAAGTGAACTCATAACACATACAGAAAGAGAAGACACCCATAGACACAAACATATTACAAGCTGGCTGTATGTACAGACAAGGCTAACTGCACAGTTCTTAACCGTCATACTTACTCAAATGTCCTAAACGGCAAATGGAAACCTAACTCAAATGCTGTCATGTACAAGTCATTATACCACTGTACTGCACAACTGCCATGTAAGGTCATCATGGAACAGCATTGGCTTCTTCATTCAATTTGAATACGCAGTATTCCCAATGATTTCAGTTTATATACTTTCTTTTTTTTCTAGTCACTGTTGCTCTGTGCTGTAGCTAGAAAACGATGGTAATCAAAATGCAATGCTGTGCATTTACATTTATCATAAATTTACATACATAAAACACAATACACGGATTCATCAATTACCAAGCCAGTAAATAAAAATAGCCTTTTGTGGTGTGTGGTTGTACTTCGCCCAATAAGGGCAATTTGACAAGATCTAGCATAGCAGATACTATGCCAAAAAACACCGTCAGCCACACTGGACAATTTTGTGAGGAACACTAGGAACCAACTATCTACAGGACTCTAAAGCAGCACTTGCCAAACCTTCTACTGCAGTACCCCAGACCTGAACACTGCTGCATTATACCGCCTATAACACACCTGATCACCAACTAATGAACTCATCAACTACTTCCTCGCCTGACATCAGGAAATCAATGCAGAGAACATCAATATCTGTAAATCTGTATTACCCTATGATACTTGTTGTGTCAAAGCACTACATCATGCAAAGCAGAGCCATGAAAACAGAAGCGCTACAATGGAAGTTCAAAATATTGTACGGTCACGTGACGCACAAAGACTTAAAATAGTTCCAGGACGTTTTCGGTGGCTAATTTGATCAGGCAAACTTAAATAGAACACTGCTATAACCAATAATGCTTTTATTTGCATCCACACATACTAAAAGCTAGCATCTGTAGATCCAACCTCGAGCAGGTTCTGTGAGGATCCGACCTCCTGCGTTCTGTTCGAGTTGTATGGCACCTGACACCATTTCCCTCACTAGACTATTAGCTCGTACTCCAAAATGGATCCACATGTTACTGTTGGCTAGCACGAACACCCATATTCTGCTGCACCGTCACTGCACTGCGGCGACTCGCTGCTAACTTTTGTTAACTGTAGAAAGATTTCACGATCCGCCATCGCTGTGAATAGTGGCTCGCTAGGACCGACGGAGTTAACGCGACTCTCTTTCCACATGGCCCCGAAGCCGAGGGAAGCAGAAAACATGCCGTCCGTCGTGCTTTTTCAATATAACTGGTCTGCAACTCAAGTATTACCTCAGAAAAAGATGGTAAAGGCTCCATCTACACTCCACAGGCAAAACAGCGCTCTAAACCACCACCATTCTGCAATCGAGTCCGTTCATAACCCTATACACGCACACGTGCTGCCTCGCGCTCCAAATGCTATCTATGCTAATAGCTAATAAACTAGCCACCGCCGTCTTACAGCATTTAAAACAGGAATAATCCACAAACCACATCGCTACTAAGAACGCTCCGCCTGTTAAAACCCACAACTGTACTTCAAAGAGGAAGAAATGTCATATTACTGTCAAAGTCCTTTACTACCCACATAGTGATTACTCTACGCATGAAAGAGCTCCTGCCTCAACCAGGGATTGCAGTGAAAGAGACAGAACTTCCGGTCTCACCCGCTCTTACAGCGAATTCTACAGAAACTCCTTCACGTGACTGAACTGATGAAAATAAAACTCCTTTTAAAATGCATCGTATTTCAAATACACCAATTCAGCAGCATCAAACGATTTGTTATTAATAAAAAATATTTCCAGTAAATTACAGTTCATTGATCAATAAAAAAAAATGTAATTGTACTGAGCAGAAATCGGGTTTATTTAACACTTTATGCATCTTGTATAAATGTACGCTGGTAAATCAGTATCCCTACACTACAGGAAATGCATTACATTTTAGGCCTGCCAATATGTCACCAACACATGTACATGTTTACTCACTATAACCCAAGGACTTGTTTTTGTTACTTGTCATACGTGTTGTTCTCACCAACACAAATTCCTTGTATGTGTAACATACGTGGTGAAATAAAGAGATTCTGATTCTGATTCTATGACATCAGCTAAACTATTAACACATAATCGGTGCGTACCCATTCAGTTTGTAATCGTGAGGACAGGGTGGCATAATCTGTATAACTGGAGCTAACTTCCTTACTCATTAGTTCATTATAGGATGAAGACGGTGCGGTGCCACCTGCAGTCAACAGACAGTCACAAAATGCAATAAACTGTAGATAAAAACACAAATATTCTAATGAATGTGCAACATAAACTCTTAATTAAGTATATTGTTAGACACATCAAGAATAAAACTAAACATCAAAATAATTGCCGCAAATTGTCAAACTGTATGTGCCACTGTAATAGTACTGAATAGCATATGTTACTGTGATTGGTAGTATACATTAACATAACAGCATGTACACATGAGCTCAAATGCTTTATCTGATGACATAAATGTTACCAGTATCACATACGTAAGATCTGACAGAGTCTGTGCCCTCCTAAACCATTCCTGAACACAAAATGAAATATATGAGTGTCATATTGAAGGGTCCGGGCAGTCTGACACCACTGCAAGCCCAAGAATGCCCCGGGCTAATCACCCAACAAGCTACATCTGAGGCGGCGCGGGCGGTGCGGCAGCGTAACAGCGCCTCCCCACCAAAAAAAAAAAAACAGCCCTCTGGCTCACCTCACGTGTGCTGGGGCACTGGTAACACACGGGGCCATTAGTACGTAGGTGGGGGGTTCGTTCTTCAGGACAGTTCACGCGAACACATCCCCCCGAAGCAGTTAAATTCCTAGCCACATCGTTTCACGTGCATCCATATCCACGAAACACGTCTGTGTGCAGTTTAAACCTTACCTTACCCTACTGGCGCAAACGGGTTCCTGCCCTGCTCGGGTCCACACTCCCTAGGCACTGTCACACATACACTGTTCTGTGATGTAGTACCACATTAAAGACAAAACGCCTTTTACTCGTACCTAATGACACACAAGGTGCCATGTAAAACTATATCACACATTCTCCAAACAGTACAACTTCACCGACCAAAGAACCATTTAATGATAAAAGCTTCTATACTGAATACATGGTTCAATGCTACAACCATTTACTGTCATTTAAAAACACTTTACTAAACACACTTGTCGTCAATGTATTTTAAAGAAATGTAAAACACATGAAATCTGTATTTGTATATATATATATTTCATAAATGTATACATGCTTCACTTTTTTTGCTTGACGGCTGTGTAGGTCTGCAAGTCAGACGGTCTAGACACGCTGGCTGCATAATGTCTGAAAAAGATGCAATACTGAGGCGTCCTCGGGGTCAGCAGACAATCACGTCGCAGATTGTAGCAACTCTGCTGAACACTTGATTACAACATTTCCATACAGGTATAAATACGGCCACCGAACAGCCACACCTCACTCCTGAGCTTGAATTGCTGACCGACGACATGGCAAGTCCTGCAAAACGCGCAAGAGAACACCAAGACACCGTTTCCGGCTACGTCCACGGTGTCTCCCCCGTTAAGTTTTCTGCAAGCAGACCGGCCGGGAGGAGTTCCACGACGCGGTGGTGTTCAGCCCGGGCAGGAGGCAGTCATTTCTGCAGGCTGCGCGGGATGGAACTCCGCTCTGCCTAAACAATGTAAAGAAGGGGTTAAGTAAGTACTTGTCTTACGCACAACTCTACAAACCTGTCACCGTGTACCCAGCTCCTGTTAATGCAGTAGTACATGTATTCCAGGTTTCAGGGGAACGTCGGACTTTGACGTCATCGTTAGTAACCGCAGGGACGTTTCGGTCACCATGGTGCCTTTCGCTGCGCGGAGCCGCCAATCACAGCAGAGAACCAGTCATCACGATGCGGCCTGGCAGAAAGGTAAACACTTCAAACGCTCCATAAGCTACAAAATACACTTCATGCTGTACTGCGAGTTACTTACCCTTCTGTCCTTTCTTGTTTGCTGGGTTGCAGGTCAGCCTGGTGGAAGCTGAAGCTGTCTCTCTCTGCCCATCTGCACGCACTGTCAGCGTCCGCGGGGCCGAGCGCGAGGTCAGGAACTGCAGCATCTCGGATGGGACTGCGCAAATCACACTGCAGCTGTGGGAGAAGCAGATGCACTTGGTCCAGCTGCGGTCATCCTACGCCTTCACCGAGCTTTCAACAACCACCTCTCCAAACAGCACCTGCAGTCCCATCGGAGACCTGGCCGTTCCTGACTGCGCTGGCGGCTCAGCAGATGCACGGTTGAGCTCCATCGACGGTCCCATTCCTGCTCTGGAGATCCGGGGCACCATGAAGTGCTCTCTGTGCGGCAGGCGACAGGACACCTTCCAGGCAAAGATCAGATTTCCCCGATGCCAGCAGTGTCGGATGATGCAGAAGACAGCCACCTACAACAGGCACCTCTCTGCCACACTAAACATTTCTGCGGACGGTGAGGAGTACACCCTTACCGCAAGTCATCTCCCTCTGACGACTTACCTGGAGAAGTACGACCTGCAGTCCTTGGACAACGTAGAGGAGCTCAAGGAGCACTTCCCTGGAAATTTGAAACTTTGGAATTTGGTTCAGGACTAGATTCTGAGGTGGCCTATCGAATTTGGTGCAGTTAGATTGATAGGGGGCGCTATAAAGGCTACATAACTGTTTCTCAGCAACCGTATCTCCGATTGAGCTGGAATTTTGTATGCTTCATCTTTGACACAGTCTATAAGTGAATCTCTAAGGACGATTTGATACATCAAAATTTATGGACGCCATTAGCCAATCAGCTTTCAGTAGGCATTTGACAGGCTTAACATTAACCAATCAACATGAAACCTGATTGGTGTGTGTTTGGAGGCACTTTGTAACAGCCAGTAAAATTTCGAAACATTTGGCCACAAGGTGGCGCTATTTTGGAGAATCAAGTATATCTCATACAAATTTCACCCAAATCTCAAATAAATGCATTTCTTTCATGCACTGTAGTATTCCAAACAATTTTGTAAATACAATTGTGTTAAAAAAATGTATAGTTATTTTTTAATCTTTAACAGTTTAAAAATGCTACTTTTCGAACTAGTTCCTGGATTTTGATCATAGCCATTCCAAACTGGTCTTAAAATCCTCTGTGGAGTCTCTAGGTAAATAATTATCAAAAAAAAGTTGACTTTTTTACTTAAAATGGCTTCTATAAATCAACAAACCACTGTGGCCTTGGAATTTACAGCCTATATTGCTATAACTCCTCAGTCTTTTCTCAGATCAAGTCAGTATTTTATTGACATGTGGCAACTAAGAGTCTGTACAAAAATTGGTGCAGCTTGGCCTTTAGGGGGCGCTATAGCCCTAAAAAACACTAAAAATCACTAAAATGCTTATTACAATGTTATTACACAGTCTATTAACGAACTCTTGATGTCATTTGATTCAACTAAAGGTCCTGCACAACTTTGTAAGTACATGTTGTGTCAGAAAATAGACTACTGCTCTGCTATTTTGACCTATTTGTTCAGAAATTACAGCTTATAAAACCAAGGGTCAAAGGTCAATCTCAATGACACTTGGTACACATGTCTGTCTCAGGCCCCTGATTAATGATCTAAACACTTGGAGGCTTTTTAAATAATTCTAAGGCCTTTAATCTGTCTTCTGTGTGCCACAATGGCTCCTCATGCTATAAGGGCCTGTACACATGAGCCTCAGCCTCTATAATGTTAATAGACCACTGCTGATTATTTATGTATACATACATATATATCATTATCTATCTTCTTCCCCTCGGTAATATTTTCCGTAAATATAGCATCAATTTCCACTGCTACGCGGACGACACCCAGCTCTACCTTGCTACCAAGCCCATCTCCAATTTTCCACCCTCCTACCTTACTGACTGCTTGGCCGAAATAAAATCATGGTTCAAATCAAATCTACTAAAACTAAACAGTGATAAAACTGAGGTTCTCCTCCTCGGCACAAAATCAATTCTATCCAAAACCGACCGTTTCTCTCTTAACATTGACAACTGCTCCGTTTCCCCCTCCACACAGGTAAAGAGCTTGGGTGTCGTCCTGGACAGTACTCTCTCATTCCAATCACACATTAATAACATCACTCGGTCTGCCTACTTCCACCTTCGCAATATCAACCGCCTTCGGCCCTCTCTTACACCTCACGCTGCTGCCCTTCTCGCACACAGACTTGTTACCTCCCGATTAGATTACTGCAATTCTCTTCTTTCTGGTCTCACCCACAAATCTCTCCATAAGCTTCAACTGGTCCAGAATTCAGCTGCCCGTATCATTACTAGAACCCCCACCTTCCACCACATCACTCCTGTCCTCCAACAGCTCCACTGGCTCCCGGTTAAGTTCCGTATCAACTACAAAATCCTTCTGCTCACTTTCAAGGCCATTCACAATCTTTCTCCACCATATCTCTCTACTCTTCTTCAGGTTGTTGTTCCCTCTCGCTCCCTCAGATCATCCTTTTCCATCCACCTGGCTGTCCCCACTGCTCGCCTCACCACCATGGGGAGCAGAGCTTTCAGCTGCTCTGCTCCCCAACTCTGGAACTCCTTACCACCTGATTTAAGAAACATTAACTCACTTTCACAATTAAAATCCGCACTCAAAACTCACCTGTTTAAACTTCTCCATTTGATCATTCTGTATTTTCTTATTTTAACCTGTTCTTAATGTTGTTCTTTTTATCTTTATTTTTTTTCATATGTATTGTTTAATTTGCACATTTGTAAGGTGTCCTTGAGTGACAGAAAGGCGCCTATGAAATAAAATGTATTATTATTATTGTTATGGTGAATGAAGACCTGATGATAAACTCCCACTTCCTATAAGTTTTACCTCTCTGTCTGTAAACAAGGTCCAAACTGCTTTAAGCCTTCTGAGGCCTCAAGGGTTTAGAAGCAGCTGAACAGTTCTCAGTGGGCCTCTACAGCACTGAGCTGAAAGTGAGATGTTCCTTTTTTGATAAATACAAACGAATGACATGGTTCCTAATGACATGAGAACTGCCTGAGCTGTTAAACCTGTATTATCTTTATAGATCTAGAAACAAGGTCCGAACTGCTTTAGGCCTTGTGAGGCCTTGCTGGTCCAAAAGGCCTCAGTGGACTTATGACGTGCTAGGACCCTCAGTTGCCGCTTGCGGCTATATTTTAAATTATTATTATTATTATTATTATTAGTGTATTAACATCGTCCGACATCATCTGCAGAAGGTCCGATCATCGCCCTGCATCCTGCCAAGAGCAGGGGAGAAGCTGGAATGACTGGAACTGGGGTCAGAACTGTCCAAGAACCCTCAATGACGGACAGGGACATGTAGTCGGTAAGAAACCCTGAATGGACACTCGGAGAGAACTCACGACTAAGGGACTGTCAGTGATGGAACTCTGGATGGAAACGGAGAAGATGATGTAGACGGCTCTCAGTCCCATTATAATGAATGAAGCTAATCAGTGTTCAGGTAGATACGCTCAGGACAGAACACTGTACCGCCACCAACACGGTCAGACACACTGGAGACCAGGCTTTCTCAGCTTTCATTGGTTCGTTTTACATACATACATATGATACATACGTACATACTATACATACATACATGATTAACATTTATAAAAATTCACCCCCCCAAACCCCCTCACTCCCACCTTCACCCCCCAAAGTCTTTTAGAATCCAGTTTAGACAGCATGCTGAGGTTAAAGTACTGATTCAGTACACACACACACACACACACACACACATATACATCAATACACACACACAGGCACAGACACACCGCACACTCCAGCATGCACGCGCACACACACACCCAGAGAAATGGAGCGTCCAGAGTAACACTGCTCAGTCCAGTCACGTCCGTATCCGTCCTCCACCACCAACGCATCACAAGACGCCTCCAACCACCAACACTTCAACTAACTAACACTCTGAGCAAACATCCGACAAAGCTGTGCTTCCTAAAGGGCAACTCCACCTGGGTTTCTAAAGTCCTGCATGGGTCAGTGCTCTGGACGTACATAGTGATTCCGAGTGGCCTGGTGTAAAAGACCCGCAGTGCAGTCGGAATGTCCGGTCAGCTGATGCTTACGAGCCTTCAGCATCCCTCTGGAGTCGGACACAACGACCGACATCCATAACGATGCCCTAAAACACAAACAGACGTCAGTATACTGTAGTAACTTTCTGTGAGGGCGCTCTTAGAGGACGTCTGGTTCAATTCACCAGCACTGTGAAGCCGTTTCACACCAAAAGACTCGGAACGCTTCTGCTCTCATCTCAGCTGATTAATCATGCAGGAAATCTGAACATGTGGTGGAACTGCCCTTAACATAAACTAAAGACACATCATCACAAGCATAACGATGACAGGCTGTCTGGGATGTCCGGGATGTCTGGGATGTCCAGGATGTCTGAGAGGGCAGATTCAGGACAAATACCGTAAACAGAGAATTCCATGACTTAAAAAAATATATGTATACATACACACGGCTGATACACCTCCCTGCCCTAGAACGAAAAGAGAGAGTGAGGAGAGCGCGAGGAGGAACGGGAACGGGAGCAACTGATCACCTCCTTCACACGCTCCGCCCATCCAAACGAAGGGGGAAGGAAAGCAGGGGGTGGACTTTCATTTATGGAGTATCTCAAACTCAGATTCACAGATGATTCAAAACATCAACAAAACGAATCACCAGGTTTAACAGCAGAGCCTCCTGCGTCCAGTCCGCCGCCCAGACGGAAACCACACGAACCCAGGTTCAAAACACCCGGAACACAGGAATCTCCCTCATCCCTGTGAAACGCTTGGTCATTCTGAGGTCAGGAGGAAAAGGGATCAGACGCTGAAGACCGTGAACAAAACGAAGGTGTGGAAAACGCTCCGCTCGTCTGTACGGAGAGGAACTGAAGCGGCTCCTTCTGGCTCTGTGAAGTAGATCCTGTAGCTCAGTGCGGAGGGATCTCGCCGGGTAGCGATGCGGGTTTGATTAAGGTAACTTTAGGAGATTCTCACAGCTGGGCTCGTGCCAGAGATCTCCCTGCTCCCACCTCTCCTCCCTGTCGGGGTCCTCCTTCAAATCTCCTTCAGAGGTCATTCATACTCGAGGAACTGTTTATGATAGAACAGCAGGTACCTGCAAAACAGCAACAACAACGTTTATATTCATCACACAATAAACTAACATCAACTCCAAATCCGTGTGTCCAATCAAGAGGCCAGCCAGTGGAGGTAGAAGGCTGCCTCACACCTTCCTGGGTTCATGATAGCTGCATAACACTACATCAATGTGTATTCCCAAGCCTCCATGCCAGATGGTGAGAGGAAACCTATACGTAGGGTCGGAGGTCATGAGAAGCTCAGGTCCCTGTGGTTAATATTCCTACAGGTATGGCATGACGGTGGTGTGATGCCTATGAGGGGTGCAGAAGTGACCAACCCTTCACTGTCCAGTACGTCTTTAATGCTGGCCTTGGTGATGATGGCATCATCACACTTAAACCATTGGTCCTTGTGCTGGCGGATGAAGGTGGTGTAGTGGCCGCTCTCCAACGTGCCCTGATGATTCACTACAGCAAAGAGAGAATATCTACAGACACAGACACACACAATTACCGACTCGTCAGCATAGAGGAGTCTGTGTAACGGTCTATAAGAGCGGGGAGGTGTAGTGCAGTATGTAGGAGTGGGGAGGTGTAGTGCAGTGTGTAGGGAGCGGGGAGGTGTAGGAGGTGTAGTGCGGTGTGTAGGGAGCGGGGAGGTGTAGTGCAGTATGTAGGAGTGGGGAGGTGTAGTGCAGTGTGTAGGGAGCGGGGAGGTGTAGGAGGTGTAGTGCGGTGTGTAGGGAGCGGGGAGGTGTAGTGCAGTATGTAGGAGTGGGGAGGTGTAGTGCAGTGTGTAGGGAGCGGGGAGGTGTAGTGCAGTATGTAGGGAGCGGGGAGGTGTAGGAGGTGTTGTGCAGTGTGTAGGGAGCGGGGAGGTGTAGGAGGTGTAGTGCAGTGTGTAGGGAGCGGGGAGGTGTAGTGCAGTGTGTAGGGAGCGGGGAGGTGTAGTGCAGTATGTAGGGAGCGGGGAGGTGTAGGAGGTGTAGTGCAGTGTGTAGGGAGCAGGGAGGTGTAGGAGGTGTAGTGCAGTGTGTAGGGAGCGGGGAGGTGTAGTGCGGTGTGTAGGGAGCGGGGAGGTGTAGGAGGTGTAGTGCGGTGTGTAGGGAGCGGGGAGGTGTAGGAGGTGTAGTGCAGTGTGTAGGGAGCGGGGAGGTGTAGGAGGTGTAGTGCAGTGTGTAGGGAGCGGGGAGGTGTAGGAGGTGTAGTGCGGTGTGTAGGGAGCGGGGAGGTGTAGGAGGTGTAGTGCAGTGTGTAGGGAGCGGGGAGGTGTAGGAGGTGTAGTGCGGTGTGTAGGGAGCGGGGAGGTGTAGTGCAGTATGTAGGAGTGGGGAGGTGTAGTGCAGTGTGTAGGGAGCGGGGAGGTGTAGGAGGTGTAGTGCAGTGTGTAGGGAGCGGGGAGGTGTAGTGCGGTGTGTAGGGAGCGGGGAGGTGTAGGAGGTGTAGTGCGGTGTGTAGGGAGCGGGGAGGTGTAGGAGGTGTAGTGCGGTGTGTAGGGAGCGGGGAGGTGTAGGAGGTGTAGTGCAGTGTGTAGGGAGTGGGGAGGTGTAGGAGGTGTAGTGCAGTGTGTAGTGAGCGGGGAGGTGTAGTGCGGTGTGTAGGGAGCGGGGAGGTGTAGGAGGTGTAGTGCGGTGTGTAGGGAGCGGGGAGGTGTAGGAGGTGTAGTGCAGTGTGTAGGGAGCAGGGAGGTGTAGGAGGTGTAGTGCAGTGTGTAGGGAGCGGGGAGGTGTAGGAGGTGTAGTGCAGTGTGTAGGGAGCGGGGAGGTGTAGTGCAGTGTGTAGGGAGCAGGGAGGTGTAGTGCAGTGTGTAGGGAGCGGGGAGGTGTAGGAGGTGTAGTGCGGTGTGTAGGGAGCGGGGAGGTGTAGTGCGGTGTGTAGGGAGCGGGGAGGTGTAGGAGGTGTAGTGCGGTGTGTAGGGAGCGGGGAGGTGTAGGAGGTGTAGTGCAGTGTGTAGGGAGCGGGGAGGTGTAGGAGGTGTAGTGCGGTGTGTAGGGAGCGGGGAGGTGTAGGAGGTGTAGTGCAGTGTGTAGGGAGCGGGGAGGTGTAGGAGGTGTAGTGCAGTGTGTAGGGAGCGGGGAGGTGTAGGAGGTGTAGTGCAGTGTGTAGGGAGCGGGGAGGTGTAGTGCAGTGTGTAGGGAGCAGGGAGGTGTAGTGCAGTGTGTAGGGAGCGGGGAGGTGTAGGAGGTGTAGTGCAGTGTGTAGGGAGCGGGGAGGTGTAGTGCGGTGTGTATGGAGCTGTGAGGTGTAGTAGGTGTATGTCGGTGTGTAGGGAGCGGGGAGGTGTAGGAGGTGTAGTGCAGTGTGTAGGGAGCGGGGAGGTGTAGGAGGTGTAGTGCGGTGTGTAGGGAGCGGGGAGGTGTAGGAGGTGTAGTGCGGTGTGTAGGGAGCGGGGAGGTGTAGGAGGTGTAGTGCAGTGTGTAGGGAGCTGGGAGGTGTAGTGCAGTGTGTAGGGAGCTGGGAGGTGTAGTGCGGTGTGTAGGGAGCGGGGAGGTGTAGGAGGTGTAGTGCAGTGTGTAGGGAGCGGGGAGGTGTAGTGCGGTGTGTAGGGAGCGGGGAGGTGTAGGAGGTGTAGTGCGGTGTGTAGGGAGCGGGGAGGTGTAGGAGGTGTAGTGCAGTGTGTAGGGAGCGGGGAGGTGTAGGAGGTGTAGTGCAGTGTGTAGGGAGTGGGGAGGTGTAGGAGGTGTAGTGCAGTGTGTAGGGAGCGGGGAGGTGTAGGAGGTGTAGTGCGGTGTGTAGGGAGCGGGGAGGTGTAGTGCAGTGTGCAGGACGCAGGGTCAGTTCATGTGTATATCTTACTGAACACTAATCATTAGCACTTCTGAGCACACACACACGGAGGTTCTGGATTCACCTACTTGTTATCGTTGTTCAGTGAGTCTACAGGCTGCTGGTACTGTCCGTTCATTCGACTCTCCTTACTGTGAACACACAAACGGTGTTAATGTCCCGCCCCTCAGCACTTACTCAACATACACACTGCGGTGCTTCGAAGTCTGACCCCTTTAGACCGTTCTAGATATCTGTATTAACCTACTGCATAGAAACTTCATCTTCAGTTAGCTGCAGGACGTTCTGACTGGCCCGGGTAGTGATGAGCTCAACACAGCGAGTCGGGGGCGGTGGCTGTGTTGGGCAGAGAGCCGAGTAGATCTGAGTGTCATCTGCACAGCTGTGGTAAGCTGTCCTGTAGGATCTGGCCAATAGGAAGGATGTATAACCGAAATGAGAGTGGCCGGAGAACCGAACCCTGGGGGACACCACCGGTCACTGACACGGCTTGAGGCCCATTTTGGACATGGGGGCTCCAGCCCAGGTCTCAGGTGTGTCCGTTCTGGGGTCAGTGGTATCAGAGCTACCTTTCAGGGCTGTGAGCTCCGTCACACTCCAACAAGTTCAAAGGTCCATTTCAACTTCTGCTGCACCGGATTCTGATGTGGATCAGCCAGCAGAGCGGTGATGGAGTGCAATCCCAGATGGAGGAGGCTAATCAGCAGCGTCTCCTCTTTCCCTGTCCTGTATGTTCTCTTTGCCATCATGGCTGTTCTTGGCTCTGTATGTGACTCCGCCCCCTGCTCCAGCTGTACACGCCTTGTAGACACATGAGATCCCTGCTCACGCTGTCTAGTGCAGAGGCCTTCAATCCTGGACTTAGTGGTCACTGTTTAGTGGGTGTGGCACTAGGCGACCAATCAGCTACACAAACAGTTTGCTACTGTCCATTACTGGGAGCTGGATTCCGGGTACGGATATGAGGACCGGTCTAGTCTGTAGGCACCCTGAAACACTGCTTGGTGCTTCTGGCATCTCGCTCAGAGTTCACAAACAGGCCGAGAGATTCGCAGACAGCCCAAAACCGGGAAGAAGTCCAGCTTTCGTCATTGAAAACACCAGAACAGACTGAATCCAATCGGAGAAATCGGAATACAATACGATTACAAGCCCTCTCGAGTAATCAGACATCCTCAGAATAGGAACGATCAGTATGTATCACTCGTGTGATGTAATCACGATGCAGGCAAATCCTCAAACCAGCATTAGCTGTGTAAGCTAACATTAGCTACTTGTGCCTGTCCTAGTTACACACAGGCGAGCCCACTACACGCTTACCTGGACGCCATGAAGGGAGTCATGTCCAGCTCCAGGGGAAAGGACACGTAGGTGGTGATCTTCCTGCGGAGTTTGGCCGAATGCTCAAACCGCTGGGCGGTGCGGGACAGAGAGAAATGAGATCAGACACAGGTTGTACGTGGTCAGGGGAGGCTCCGGCAGGAACACAAACTCACTTTGAGGTGGAAGCAGGCCACGATGGGGAGCCTCTTCATGGTCAGCTGTTTGGTGGACTCTTGGTAACTATGGCAGCCGCTGCATTTGATCTTGGCGCTGCTCCCCAAGTGCTCCGGTCGAGTGAACCTGCACCGAGAACAATGGGAGTCAGTGCTGCAGTGCACAGGTACAACACCAGCACAGACACATGCTGTTAGCTAGAACCACTAACACTCGTCTCCTCACTGAACCGGTAACAGGAGCTTCCGACTAGTAGGGTGTCTTTCACAACAGCCAGATAAACCAGATTTGTCTGTTTACAGTCAGCGGCGGGATGTTCGTCCCTCCAGCCGGTGGCCTGTAGTACCACTAGTAACTAAGACGTGAGAAGGTTCTGAATCTGCACTTTTCCACGGAACCTGAAGATCTGGAAGCTGAAGTTGGCTCTGAGAGCCCTGACTGGACTCAGACACACAGCCTGAGATGGGTGGACGGTCAAATGCACCTGCGTAAGCAGTCTGTGAGTGTGGTCGCTCCGGTGGGGTGGCTCTCTCCGTTCACCACACTGCCGTCAGAGCCAGGGCTGAGTGGCCAGAACTGAGTGGAGGAACCAGGCAGGTCCAGACTGATGTCCCAAAACGGGTCTATCGTCGTGGATACGCCACTACAAGAAGGAGAAACAACACTGTAAGTGTTCTCATAAAGGTCCAGCTGAAGGAGATCAGGTTACTGAACTACAGGAGACAAACAGAGTGAAGGAGAGCGGGTTTGGTGTGAGGTGTGTACAGAGTGAGGGAGAGAGGGTTTGGTGTGAGGTGTGTACAGAGTGAGTGAGAGAGGGTTTGGTGTGAGGTGTGTACAGAGTGAGGGAGAGAGGGTTTGGTGTGAGGTGTGTACAGAGTGAGTGAGAGAGGGTTTGGTGTGAGGTGTGTACAGAGTGAGTGAGAGAGGGTTTGGTGTGAGGGTTGTACAGAGTGAGGGAGAGAGGGTTTGGTGTGAGGTGTGTACAGAGAGTGAGTGAGAGAGGGGTTTGGTGTGAGGTGTGTACAGAGTGAGGGAGAGAGGGTTTGGTGTGAGGTGTGTACAGAGTGAGGGAGAGAGGGTTTGGTGTGAGGTGTGTACAGAGTGAGGGAGAGAGGGTTTGGTGTGAGGTGTGTACAGAGTGAGGGAGAGAGGGTTTGGTGTGAGGTGTGTACAGAGTGAGGGAGAGAGGGTTTGGTGTGAGGTGTGTACAGAGTGAGAGAGAGAGGGTTTGGTGTGAGGTAGAGTGAGTGAGAGTGGTGAGCGGTCTCAGACATCAGGCAGCGTATTCAGAACCACCTCCTGTAGGAACTTCCTGTGAGGGGGCTTTTAGAGGGGGACGTCTGGTTACCTTCACCACCACTGGGAACAGCTCTGGAGCATTTCACACCTAACCTCTCTCTGAAAGACTCTGTTAACATCTTATTTGTTTAATTATTCAAAATTACATTTTGGAAAATGTGTGGAATTCCCCTTTCAGGCTTTTGACCAGCAGATGGCATCAGAGTATAGGCTTAGAGTGAGAGAGGAGAGCTGGTGTGTTGAACACAGTGACTGAGATACAGCATCATATCACACCGTGGAGCTCTGAGTAGATCAGTTTCATAGATCTGCTGAATATTGATCTGCTAGTGATTAGTGCTTCTGCAGTGCTGTGACTACAGCAGATCCCTGTACAGGTGGACAGACACAGAGTGTAGGACAAACCTCTCAGAGACACATACGACATGAAGAACCCCCTCCCCCATCTCTACGTGCTCTTACTGGCAGACTTGGCAGGTGACGTCGGACTGCAGGCCGCCGGTGAAGATTTGGTCGATGATGCAGTTGCAGTGGTTGGGGTTGTTGGCCTTCTTCCCGTTGTCGTCTCCTTGGTGGACATCAGAGCAGCACATGAGGACAGACAGAGCGTGATTAAAGCCTGAGGCACAGACCTCCGCAGGAACGCCCTGCCCTCCCCCACTCGCCCCTCCCTCTATCAGCAGGGCAGGAAGGCAGGAACCGAGGTGCTGGAGCTCCTCAGTCCTTCAGTGCGGACTCTCTGCGTAGGGAGCAGCTGATCAGACCTCGGGAATCAGATCTCTGTATGGATACAGACAAACACACTACACCAACACACACACAGCTGCACTGTTCAGGCCTGTTACTGAGCACACCGAGGTAATGACCCTAGATCACCCAGCATCACCTCCACCTAACGCCTCCTAAGAGCTGTTAATATGATCTGCCTCACGCCGAGGAGGAGTTCTGCACCGTTCCTCCTGTTTCTGGGATGTCCAGCTTCCACAGCTCTCTCAGGTCCAACCACAGCATCTCCACAGGGGCTCTCCAAACCACTCCAGCCCCTCCAAACACAGGTGGTCTTCTCCAGACGTTCTTTAGGTGGGTTACTCGTGTGCTTTGGGTCATTGTCTATCATCTCTTCAGCTTGATGTCATGGAGCCGCTGCCCTCACGTTCTCCTGGAAATGTTCTGATCCACCTCTGAACTCACTGTTCCCCCAATGACCGCACGGTGTCCAGACCCTGAGGCAGCACAGCTGCCTTAGAACACTTTCCCAGGAGCACTGTGGAACATACAGGTGGTCCCGAGATCTCCTGAGAGGCTCCTTTATGGTGTCCAGGATCTCCGTTCGTCTTCAGTGTTGTTCTAAAAGTGACCACACGAACAGGTTCCTGCAGTCTGTAGAACCTTCTGTGGATCTTCTGCTGCGGGTTCTCTCTATCCTCTTTCAGGAACCCTGTGGTGCTCTTGGAGTGACAGTAACAGGGCGTCCACTCCGAGGGAGAGCAGCAGCAGCCCTGAAGGTTCTCCACCTGTATAGCGAGTGTCTGAGGGTGGACTGATGTCCCTGAAGGTCTTCTAAAAGGTGCTCATGGTCCACCCTGACCTTTCCTGAGGAGAACCGGCTGGTCCGTAAGCAGGCCTTGTGTGGAGCCTGTGATCCCCTCCAATCTCAGCTCCTCAACCCAACACCTTTTACCAGCCGTCTCTTGGAGAGGGGTTCTCTTGCCGGTTCTAGCCTGCACTGTGGACGCTGTGTTAGTGTAGTTACAGTGTGTTTGTCTGGAAATCCATCCGGTTCAGTTTTCGGTGTAACTGTATGATGTGTGTCTGATGTCAGTGTTTAGCCGCGCGGAGCGAGCGAGTGAGTGTGCGGCAGGTGTGTTAAGTGGTACTGCTGGATAACTAACATCGGTAACACTTTACATTAAGTGTTGACTAACTAACATGAACTAATGCATTAGTTAACATGAACAAGACACGAACTAACACTTTAACAATGCTCAGTAAACGCTAAGTAAACTTATAACTACTGCATTAATTATGATAATGTTGGTTTCACATGAAATGTTGACATAATTTACATAAAGTGACGCATTAGTTAACATGAACAACCACTTAGTACTACACTAATAATGGTTCATTAATTTTAAGCATACTAGTAATAACTACAGTGGGGTGTGAAAGTTTGGGCAGCGTTGTTAATTTTCCTGATTTACCTTTATAAAGTATTGATTGTTTGGATAAAGAAATTGCGTTAAATATATCATATAGGGGACAAACACAGTGATATCTGAGAAGTGAAATTAAGTTTATATGATTTACAGAAAGTGTGCAATAACTGGTTAAACAAAAGCAGGCAGGTGCATAAATTTGGGCACTGTTGTCATTTTATTAGTTTTAAAACCTTTAGAAATAATTACTGGAACTCAAATTTGGTTTGGTAAGTCCAGTGACCTTTGACCTCCATACACAGGTGACTCCAGTTATGAGAAAGGGTATTTAAGGGGGGCAGTTGTAAGTTTTTCTCCTCTTTGCATCTTCTCTGAAGAGTCGCAGCATGGGAGTCTCAAAACAACTTTCAAATGACCTGAAAACAGAGACTGTTCCCCGTCATGGTTTAGGGGAAGGGTACAGAAAGCTCTCTCAGAGATTTCAGCTTTCAGTCTCCACTGTGAGAAACACTGTGAGGAAATGGAAGACCACAGGCACAGTTCAAGTCAAGGCTCGAAGTGGCAGACCAAGAAACATCTGGAATAAACAGAAGCGAAGGATGTGGAGAACAGTCAGAGTCAACCCCCAGACCAGCACCAAAGACCTACAACATGATCCTGCTGCTGATGGAGTCACTGTGCATCGTTCAGCTATTCAGCACTTTACACAAGGAGATGCTGTACGGGAGAGTGATGCAGAGGAAGCCTTTTCTCCACCCACATCACAAACAGAGCAGCTTGAGGTATGCTAAAGCACATGTGGACAAGCCAGCTTCATTTTGGAATAAGGTGCTGTGTTATTTGGGCATAACAAGGGCCGTTATACATGGAGGAAAAAGAACACAGCACTCCAAGAAAAACACCTGCTACCTGCAGTAAAATCTGGTGGTGGCTCCATCATGCTGTGGGGCTGTGTGGCCAGTACAGGGACTGGGAATCTTGTTAAAGTTGAGGGACGCATGGATTCCAATCAATATCAGCAGATTCTGGAGACCAATGTCCAGGAATCAGTGACAAAGCTGAAGCTGCGCCGGGGCTGGATCTTCCAACAAGACAACGACCCTAAACACTGCTCAAAATCTACTAATGCATTCATGCAGAGGAACAAGTACAACGTTCTGGAATGGCCATCTCAGTCCCCAGACCTGGATATTACTGAAAATCTGTGGTGTCACTTAAAGAGAGCTGTCCATGCTCGGAAATCATCAAACCTGAATGAACTAGAGATGTTCTAAAATACCTTCAGCCACAATCCAGACTCTCATTAGAAGCTATAGGAAGCGTTTAGAGGCTGTTATTTCTGCGAAAGGAGGATCTACTAAAAGGTTTTTTTTTTTGGTGCCCAAATTTCTGCACCTGCCTACTTTTGTTTAGACAATTATTGCACACTTTCTGTAAATCATATAAACTTCATTTCACTTCTTAAATATCGCTGTGTTTGTCCCCTATATGATATATTTAATGCAATTTTTTATCCAAACAATCAATACTTTATAATGGTAAATCAGAAAATTAACAACACTGCCCAAACTTTCACACCCCACTGTACAAGTCATTTTCATGTACTGCAGTCATACATGATTGGTAACTGTTAAGAAATGCTGGCTGGGGCAGCATGAGGGTTTTACTCACCTGACTTTCTCTTCCTTTAGCTTCATTTATCATGTGCCTGTGTGAGCGTTAATGTGACTTATATCATCATACATTTATAAATATAAATATAAACACTGATTCTGTAGATTATTTACATCAAAGGAAACTACTCAGAGAAAACAAGATGCTTTGGTAAAACCAGCTATGCCTTAGTAATGCCCAACTAACATCTATTACACATTACTAAACAGTTATACGGTTGGTTCGGTGAAGTTAATATGCCTGAGCTAAAGTGAACCACAATAGCTTCTTAGTGACATGTACAACATAGTAAAGGAGGGGACACAGAATGTAACCCTAACCCTAACCCTAACCTATCATGTACACCGGCCCTTTAATGAGAACGTGAAGCTGTTTGACCTGTTGCACTTACTAGATCCAGTTTTGGGCATGAGCGTTTTTTTCATGAGCCCTTTAGTTTCAGCGTACTGGTTTTCTTCCCATCGATTAATCTGAGCACCTCTGTTCTGAGTATCATTCCCGGAATCTTCTCACTAGAATATGTTCGTCCGGAAGCAGGTTATCTGGGAGGAAGCGTAACGTTCCCGCTCTCTTCCAGCCAATCAGATTAATCCAGCTCTCTCACGAGCCAATCACAGGCCATACTTGTTCTGCGTCATGCGCGCGACTAAAACAGGTGTTTGTTTAGTTTACATTAGGACGGTGAACCTGCTCCCGTCTCAGTTCCCGTTACCTCTGCACCAGTATTTCACAAACGGACCAAGAAACACACGAAGGCTCAGGCAGTAACCCCGATACCTGGCCCGGCCCGGCCAGCGGAGGGAACATGTCTATCAGTTTGATTCAGTTCTCCAACCGATTCCCTTCGCTTTAGAGAATCACTAAAGTCGATTCAGATGTTCGACTGCAACGTGTAAGTCATAATAACATGTTTATCACGTAACAAAAACAAAAGGGAACGTTATAAAACCACAGGACGAAATTACTGAATCAGTTAAATCAGACGCCTGATTCATAAGATGGAAGGAATCGATTCATTTAAATGAACAGATTTTTCCACCACGGTGTTGCTTGTGGGTCAGGCCTCAGGTGGGTTGCCTCTATTTTCAACTAACCTTGATGCGTGTTCAGATTAAAATGACTTACTGATCCAAACGGCTTCACTAATATGTAAAGAATATCACTGTGTTTGTGCGGTGGAAGTAAATGTATTGCGCGGCACCACTGTAATTTAATTTAGAACATGTTAACATCATTTCTTGTTCACACTGTTGACTAGTTATTATTAATTTAGCTGAAGTGTTAATGTTTGTTTACTCATTTGTTGATGTTTTTAGCCTAGATGAAGATGGAGTAGGGAATGGGGAGGATGAAATCATGAGAGATTCCAGTTCATTTGATTTCTCAGGCTCCTCTTGTGATTCCGTGATGATTCCTCGTTTGAGAAGAAAAAGAAAGACGAGAAGGAAGAAGAAAAGGGAAGAGAGAGAATATGAAGAAGAGCAGGAAGGAGAGGTGTCACCTTCCATCGTGGTCATCGTGCAGTGTGTGATTGTGGTAATTTAGAATAGAAATTGTTCCAAGATGCTGTGAGCAGGATTGTTCGTATACAGTGTTTCCAAAAACCTCTGTTCTGCTCATCGTACACTCGCTTTTTAAACTGGGTAACTATGTGAAGGTAAACACTGTTTTTGTTTAACAATGTTTACTGCTTTTATATAATATCATTAACGTACCTGGAACTTCACTATACAGTCCTATTTAATTTCATATCAAGCGCTTTAACTTCACCGAACCAACCGTATAACTGTTTAGTAATGTGTAATAGATGTTAGTTGGGCATTACTAAGGCATCTTGTTTACCAAAGCATCTTGTTTTCTCTGAGTAGTTTCCTTTGATGTAAATAATCTACAGAATCAGTGTTTATATTTATATTTATAAATGTATGATGATATATGTCACATTAACGCTCACACAGGCACATGATAAATGAAGCTAAAGGAAGAGAAAGTCCTGTGAGTAAAACCCTCAGCACGCTGCCCCGTCCAGGCCTGAGCGATATGAGAGAATACATGGTATATGCAGCACACACAGACTGATATGTATCATATACATCAGAATGCGCATATTAAACGTTATTAAGTGTCATTAAAGCCAATTAAGGCATTTCTTAATCATGTATGACTGCAGTACGTGACTTGTAGTTATTACTAGTATGCTTAAAATTAATTACCCATTATTAGTGGAGTACTAAGTGGTTGTTCATGTTAACTAATGCGTCACTTTATGTAAATTATGTCAACATTTCATGTGAAACCAACATTAATTAATGCAGTAGTTACAAGTTTACTTAGTGTTAGTGGAGCATTGTTAAAGTGTTAGTTCGTGTTAACTAATGCGTTAGTTCATGTTAGTTACCCTGATATCAGACTTTCAGTGGTTACTGAACACGTCCCACCAGAAGACCGTATATGACGAGATCCATGTGACCACATGACCTGGTGTGAAGGGACCTAAAACGGTAAGCTGCTTTAGACGTGTAGCTCCAATGCTCAACCTCATGAGATCATGTGACCTGCCTAGACCTAGTCTAGATACTGCCTAGAACATGAGGATCAGTGAAGAGGCGTCTGCCTGTGATCCAGTCACTGCTGCGGACAGCCCTACCTTTACAGTGGCGGTGCAGCACGTCCAGGGCGGCGATGAGGAACTCGTGGGCGTCTTGCTGCTCGTAGCCGGCCAGGTGGCGTGCGTGCGTCCACACTAGGTGCAGCAACCGGAAGGGAATGTGGGGGGACCGATGGCCTGAGTAGAACTGAGTGAGACAGAGAGAGAGAGAAAACAGAGAGGGGGTAGAGACAGAGAGAGAAAGAGAAGAGGGAGAGAGAGAGAGAGAGAGAGACAGGCGCAGAGAGAGGCAGGGAGAGAGAGAGAGAGAGAGAGAGAGACAGGCGCAGAGAGAGGCAGGGAGAGAGAGAGAGTAAATGAAGGGTATCACTGTCTGTCCATCACAGGAATGTGTTGGTGTGATGCTACACCCCTCCTACTGAGGGAGTTCAGCTACTGTAGGGTCACTGATCACAGACTGAAACACTGACCCATGATGTCCAGTGCCTCAGGAGCTACAGAACCGGACCTTGTAATGCTTTGTACAGTACCGTATGTGCTGTATGGTAGAACCGGTGCTCTCACCTCCTGAAAGAGCTGTGACATCTCGCACACCAGGCAGGAGTTAGCCTGCATCTCACACTTGTGTCTGTCGGACAGGAAGAAGTCCCTCAGCAGAGGCGTGTGGGTCAGAGCCTGGACTATACAGTTCATAAAGCAGGTGTTCCCCAGGTTTATCAACCCCCTCAGACCTGAGAGAGAGAGAGGGGGAGTAAGAGAGAGAGAGAGAGAGAGAGAGAAACAGAAAGAGGGAGAGAGGGGGGAAAGAGAGGGAGAGAGAGAGGGGGGGGGGAAGAGAGAGAGAGGGGGTAGAGACAGAGAGAGAAAGAGACGGGAGAGAGAGAGAGAGAGAGAGAGAGAGAGAGAGAGAGAGCGAGAGAAACAGAAAGGGAGAGGGAGAGAGAGAAACAGAAAGAGGGAGAGAGGGGGGAAAGAAACAGAAAGGGAGAGGGAGAGAGAAACAGAAAGAGGGAGATAGAGAGAGAGAGAGAGAAAACAGAAAGGGAGAGAGAAACAGAAAGAGGGAGAGAGGGGGGAAAGAGAGGGAGAGAGAGGGGGGGGAGAGAGAGAGGGGGTAGAGACAGAGAGAGAAAGAGAAGGGAGAGAGAGAGAGAGAGAGAAACAGAAAGGGAGAGAGAAACAGAAAGAGGGAGAGAGAGAGAGAGGGAGACAGAAAGAAGGAGAGAGAGAGAGAGGGAGACAGAAAGAGGGAGAGAGAGGGGGGGGGAAGAGAGAGAGAGGGGGTAGAGACAGAGAGAGAAAGAGAAAAAAACATTACAATACAAACGAGACATACAAACATACAGAGAGAAAACAAAAGAACATACAGGGAAAGAGAGAGAGAGGGAGACAGAAAGAAGGAGAGAGAGAGATTAATTCTGAGTTCAGAGGTTCAGGTGTGTTTCCTGATGAACGCTGCTGGAACACGACATCCTTCCTAACTAGTGCCCTAGGAGAGAAGGCGGCCTGTGGGGTTAGGGATGAGTGCGCTTCAGGCGGCGAGGTGGCTGCGCTCCTGCTGAGAGGCTAAACGGCGTTCACTGGCCAAACTCCAGCTCCACAGCTCCTAGACATGTGCTCGGACTCACAGGCCTCCCATCTAGTTAAAGAGAACGGAGCGGGGCAGGGAGGAAAATCACGGAGTCCTGCTGAGAGCACCTGCACGGGCCGGGCCGGGCCGGAGAGGAGGAAAACAGAGACACAGATCTGCAGTTCATACAGAGGTGGAACATCTCAGCCTTCGGCCGAACCCGCAAAACGATACAGCGCGATAACCTGGCCGCTAAAGCAGTGCAGACTGTCCGTCAGCGAACAAACAAACATACAAACAAACAAACATACATACAAACATACATACAAACAAACAAACAAACATACAAACATACATACAACAAATATACAAACATACAAACAAACAAACATACATACATACAAACATACAAACATACATACAATGAAGTTGTTAATGGATCTAAATGAGAGATCTGCTCTTGCCTACACAACAGCCCTCTAGCAGAAACATCGTCATCAGTACCTGTTCCCCCATTCTGGTGTTCTCCTGCACCAGTGGAACCATTAGCGGTGCTCCTGACCAGCGCTCAGAAACTGGTCACCGTGGGGATTAGTTAGAGTTAAACCAACCCTTCATACAGCTAAAACAGAGAGCTGCTACACGCCACCTGTTAGCATCATGCTAACTGCTCAAGTGCAGCACTCAGGCTTCGAGATGGCGCGACACTGTCTAGCCTGAGGAACCGCCCAGGTCTGTTACCGATCACCTGCAGGGGAGATCGGAGTCGTGAACAGAGAGATACCGAGTGTGAACTGGTTCAGATCTTCATGTCTAGAACCCACATATAGACACCTTATCTAGAACCACCAGTGAACCTACATGTGTCTTCTGAGTGTGTATGGAATGTTGATGATGAAAATCTGGAAAACCTGGAAATACTAAGTTCCTTTGGGGGACTATTTGACCTCACAGCGCCCTGCAGCATGTATCCCTCCACCATGAATGGAGTTTAAGGCTGAGATCTTCTCCACACTATCATAAACAGCGTCTCAGACATCAGGCAGCGTATTCAGAACCACCTCCTGTAGGAACTTCCTGTGAGGGGGCTTTTAGAGGGGACGTCTGGTTACCTTCACCACCACTGTAACAGTTCTGACTGTATCTGGTTCTGAGTGTTTCACACCGAGCCTGTGTTTTGGGTCTCAACATGGTCTGAGGTGCACAGTGCTAAACTAGTGACCATCAGCTTCCTTCACCTGTTAGAAGCTCCCAGGCTGACTGATCCGATCGCTATATGGGAAAGTTCCTTCAGGAGGAAGGAGATTAGGAAAGCCACTGTGAAGATGCTGAAGGACTGGCAGGCTGCATTCAATAAAGGACAGTAATCTGGAACACAGCCAGCACACGACCGGTCTCAGCATCACATCACTCCTGACCATCACACTCCGGGAGACACTGATCCGGAGTGATGTCACAGATGGAGCTGACTGGGGTGTCAGGAGTCCAGTACAAGGCCTCGTGTCAGTGTGGTGTGGTGTTGGGAGAGAAGTGAGAGACCCAGCACCTCCAGCTCTGATTCACAGCCTGTTCGGTCTCTGCAGTCGCTCAGCGCATTCACATTCAGAGCACACACAGCTCCCCAAACTGCAGTGCACCACAGAGCACCCAGCACAAGAGGAACACAGAGGAACACAGCAGAACATCTGCACCTCTCTAAAAACAGACTGGAGGAAAGATCTCACATCCAGAAGACAACGTAACCTCCTCCTGTTATAGACACAGGGAGATAAAGGTGATCAGGATCAATAACTGATGATAAGTTTAGACTGATATGATCAATATTTATTGAGCTACACATACAGAAGTCTGTCTCTCAGTATGGCGTCGGGCCGCCGTGTTCGCTAACCCAACACGCCAGACGTCTCGGTATGGAGCTGTAGAGGTTCCTGATGGAGTCCTGTGATAATCCATCCCATGCAGCTTGAACATCCTCACACAGTTCCTGCAGATGGTGCGGTAGGGGTGGAGGTGGAGGGACACCAGGTCTTCTGAACGTGTGACGACAAACGACCCGTCCAATCTTGGGTGCTGACCACGGTGCCTCCACACACGGATTCGTTGGGCGTCTCCACCAAGACTAAAGCGGGACTCGTCACTGAAGATGACCCGCTGCCATTCTGAGTCACTCCATGACAGTCTGGTACGACACCACTGCAGTCTTTGGTGACGGTGACGTGGTGTTAAGGACAGGCGTGGTAACGGTCTGTGTGCATGTAGTCCTGCGTGGTGCAGCCGTCTGCTGATGGTGCTGCACTAACAGGAGGACTCATGGAGGACACCACTGCTCGCTGGAGGTCTGTAGTGGTGGCTGTTGGGTCAGTCAGGTACCGAGATAAGACCGGTCCAGTGTGCGGTCGCGTGTGAAACTTGAATCATTAGTATGTCTCACTATGTCACACCCACACACCAAGTCTGACTCCTGTGGGTTGGTTCCTTGAAGCTGAATTCCCATATCGGTGCATTCCTGTTTTCAAAATAAGGAAACCTCCCAAAACTCTTTTTCCCCACCTAATCCAACCATCCCCTGCTCGACCCCACCCAAATCTGCCACACAGACCCCAACCGTCTCTCTGAGCTGCTTACACGTTTGAGTTACACTCATATACAAACACTGGTGTGTGTGTAAATGCTGAGTGGTGTGGTAAAGGCCTGGTGTTCAGGTTCTGACCTATAGTGCAGTTGGCGGTTATTTTCCGTCTCTTGGGGTTGTGCCGCAGTAGCTCCAGTTCTCTCTTGGTAGGTTCCCACGTGGAATATTTCTCTCCAATTCCTAAAATTCAACAGAACAGTGCAGTCAGATGCATTCTCCAACCTGCAGACCAAGTGATCAGATTATCAGACACCACCTGTAACCCTGTACGAGGGTCATTAGACGCTCAGCATCTGCAGCCACACCACACAAGTCAAAGTTCCACACTAGAGAATTCCAAAAGACTGTACCTTGCAGTTTCCATGCCTTCCTTTGTTCTTCTCTGGCAATCTGCTCCATGTCCTTATCGTATATGTAGTCCTGGCACACAAAGCAGTATATCCCACCATACAGGAGGTCTATAGCTGAGAGAGAGAGAGACGGGTGGGTGAGAGGGATGGGGGGGGTAGAACGTATACAGTGGTTTAGATGCCACAGTCTGCTGCCCTGTGATGAAGAAGCTCAGGGTTGGGATTCTAGGACTGGGTGTTGGGTTATGGTGTCAGTGATGCCTGTGGTGTTCCTAACCTGGCTCAGGGTTCCTGGATTCCTAGGACTTAATCGCGCCTGTCCGTGTCCCGGCCTGTTGGGTTAGAATCTAGTGTCAGTGATGCCTGGCGGTCTGACTCCCCACCAACCTCCTGTATTCCCCACCAGTCTAACACCTGTCCGGCTACCCCACCTGTGGAACCTAGATCCTAACGGCCACCAGTCTACTAGTCTATCCCCAGTCCCTAACCCCCCCAGTCTAACCCCACCATACTCTAACCCACCATCTAAGCCCCCACTAGTCTAACCCCACATCGTAAGGGCACACCAAGTCTAAACCCACCAGTCTAACCCCCAGTCTAACCCCACCAATCTAACCCCCAGTCTAACCCCACCAATCTAACCCCACCAATCTAACCCCACCAGTCTAACCCCACCAATCTAACCCCCAGTCTAACCCCACCAGTCTAACCCCACCAATCTAACCCCACCAGTCTAACCCCACCAGTCTAACCCCCAGTCTAACCCCACCAGTCTAACCCCCAGTCTAACCCCACTAGTCTAACCCCACCAGTCTAACCCCACCAGTCTAACCCCACCAGTCTAAACCCAGTCAACCATCCTGAGTCTAACCCCACCAGTCTAACCCCACCAGTCTAACCCCACCAATCTAACCCCACCAGTCTAACCCCACCAGTCTAACCCCCAGTCTAACCCCACCAGTCTAACCCCACCAGTCTAACCCCACCAGTCTAACCCCACCAGTCTAACCCCCAGTCTAACCCCACCAATCTAACCCCCACCAGTCTAACCCCACCCGTCTAACCCCACCAGTATAACCCACCCACCATCCTAACCCCACCAGTCAAACCCCACCAAGTCTAAACACCTACCAAGTCTCACCAGCTAAAAACCAGGTATAACCCCAATAGTCTCAACCACCAGTCTAACCCCACAGTCTAAAACCCACCAAAGTCTAACCCAACCAGTCTAACCACCACCAGTCTAACCCCAGTCTACCAACACCCCGACCAGTCCCTAAAACCCCAGTCCTAACCCACCTAACCCCACAGTCTAAACCCCACAGTCTAAAACCCCACCCACCAGTCTAACTCCCAGTCTAACCCCACCAGTCTAAACCCCAGTCTAACCCCACCAGTCCAACCCCACCAGTCTAACCCCCCCAGTCTAACCCCACCAGTCTAACCCCACCAGTCTAACCCCACCAGTCTAACCCCACCAGTCTAACCCCACCAGTCTAACCCCACCAGTCTAACCCCCCCAATCTAACCCCACCAGTCTAAACCCCAGTCTAACCCCACCAGTCTAACCCCACCAGTCTAACCCCACCAGTCTAACCCCAACACTCCATCCAGGATCTGCAGTTTTAATAACAGGCTGTGTTATCAAAACCGCGTCTTATATGGGGAACGGTGGGGTTCTGCTCAGCGGGGTTCTCCGGGCTCCATGTGCTTGTACTGGCGGGGAGCTGCTTCTGAATGAAAAGCAACCTGACACCATCTCACTGACCGCCGTGCTGCACCTTTAAACGGTGGAACGGTTCTCCCCACACGCACATCACTACAATAACCCGCCAGCACAGCAGGCCTTCCTGTAACCATGGAAACCAGAACAGGAGAAAGCGAGAAAGCTCAACAAGATCAGGACTGACAACCGAGAACAAGCCAACTCAACACCACAAACAGCCTACGCTCCGAACAGCGGCTCCCAGGCGAAGAACCTTCTCAAGAACCTCCACATAACATACCAGTTTAACCAGTCTAGAGCACGCAGAGGTTCTACACGCTTCGCATGAAGCCACAGAAGAACCCCCTTTAGGTTATCTGAGGAAAAGCTTTCAGGGAAGGTTCTTTAGAGAAACCTGTAAGTGAGGTGTGGGCGTGAACCTCTACTCTGGAACCTCCACGCAATGCAGTGGTTCTAAGAAGGTCTGTTATTATGTTATGTGAAGGTCTGCGAACTGGAGGCCATGTAAGTAGCGCTGGTAAACAGCCCCTAGCTAACTCCAGAGATCTCAGCACATGTTATACTGCTAATGCTGCAAACAAGGCGACCAATAATGTGGTTAACAGAATTACAGATACTCTTAGTGCTACTGCTAGTCTGCTAATCCCTAGGCGTTCTCATGCCCAACTAGTGCCATGTCTACATCATTGAGACTGGTGTCTGTTAAGCAGCATTAAATGCTTGGTAACGGGTGACCCCTAGAACAGTATCTGTCGCTAACTAAGCTTGTTATATCCAATATTTATACCTAATGCTTCGCTGTGAGTGGTCAAGTGCATACGAAGCTACTGCTCTCAAGATTGTAAGTCTCGGTTTACTTAAATATACATGTCTCTGAGCACCCAAAAGCAAGCTATTGTAAACGACAATAATTAACTGATAAGCACATTAAAGGTTGTGTGTTATGTCTCACTGAAACGTGGGTCAACAGGTGCGTAAATATTTAGCTCTGAATGAATCCCCCCCACCTATGGGTTTAGTTATTATCACACCCCACGTATCAGTGGTAGAGGTGGAGGTGTAGCTACACTCTATAAATACTGATATGGGCCTCACTCAAATTGCAGGCCACACAAACAAACAGGCCTTTCGAATTTCATTTTCAAAATATTTCGTAGTAGCAGCCCTAGCCCTTGTCCTGGATCTACTAAGCTTAATATTATCTACGGTGTACGGTATATCGACCCCGAGTCCTATACCCCCCGTGGCCCCCAGGCCCGTACTCTGAATTTTCTTTACAGAGTTTGCAGAGTTTCTTACAACAGACATAAAAAAAAACAAGCCCTCTCTGCGGATAAAGGCTCTTATCTCAGTCAGGAGATTTTAACTGTTCATTTCGAAAATAACAACAGACCCTTTAAAAATTAGCGTTTTGAGGGGCTCTGGATTGGATTCTATGGGCTATATTCAAAAACGTGATAGGACCATACTCACCGCTGTAAGACCATACCTTAGATTTGGTATTAATCGCGAGGAAATCAGGGTTAGAGGAAACTTAGACCCAGTCCCTCAGAGATTGACTGGCATACTCAGGATCCATCACCTGGATAATTATTATGAAGTCATTCTGTGATTTATTATAAGTTTTTAACACACATGCCCGCCCCGCTTAATACCGATATATAGACGAAGTATCACTGCCTCTACTATACAGATGCCCCTTATAAATAGGCTACACCCAGATCTTTCAAAACGCAGCGGCTCCCAACACATGCTAGGATGCCTCGATAAACGTACGAGCTTGGACCACAGTACTCACTGAAATAGTGCAGTCCACCCTTCAGTCACACTCTCGATAGTGTGGCTCCGATAACAAGAGGAAAAATTGGTTAGAAGTGAAAAAACGCTTTGCTCGCCGTGGTACAAACCGATCTAGACTCGCAATCACCAATCAAAAAAAAGTTCGTAGTTTATGAGCAACGTAAAAAATGGCGTAATTAAACCCCGCACTAAATTGAGCGGTGGACTGTTTTTCCGAAGTGAGTGGAAAAACACACTCTCCTGGAATATGAAACACGCCCTACACACAGCTAAAACTGCCTACCTTATCCATCACTAATTGAGAAAAAACAAACATAATCCTAAAGTGTGCCTGTTCAGCACAATATCTCAAAACTAACTAGATAGGAACATTACACACAGTCTGATCGACTGTATTCCAACAAACGTACAACTACAAGGCTGTATGATAATACCTTTAGCAAGGTTCATTTCAATGACTAAACATAGAAAAAACTATTAGAAAACCACTAAACCCAACATACATCTGTAAATTTAGTAACACAGTATGACGTGTTTTCTGTCAGCCCAAAAGGCGAACTGGTATCCTTTAGCTCCACATACTCAGGATGAGTTAATTAAGCTACATTAGCTCTTCTAATACTCCTCTCACTTAGCATTCTAGACACCACTCACACGACAAACTTCTTAAAACAGATGCATGCCACAGTGTGGTGAAGCCTCTAGCTCTCTATCATTAACGTCGTCCCTTAGTCCTTGATCATTTAACCGAGATCGTTAAAAAACTCGCTGTAGTTAACACTCTAATTAAGAAACCTGAGCTCGGATCCCCGATGAGCCTCACTAACTAAGACCAATTTCCAATCTCCCTTTTTTTATCAAAGATCTTACGAAAAAGTGGTATCGCAACAACTTTGCTCCCACCTACATGAGAACTCTCTTCATGAGATGTTTCAGTCTGGCTTTAGACCCCACCACAGTACTGAAACGGCTTTACCTAGAGTAGTGAATGATCTCTTGATGTCTCTTGGATAATGGTCAGGTATCTATATTAGTTTCTTTTAGATCTCAGTGCTGCATTCGACACCATTGACCACACATCCTCCTTGACAGACTTGAACATCAATTTGGCGTTTAAAGGACAGGCTTTATCCTGTTTCAGATCGTATCTCACTGACCGCTAAGTTCAGTTTATTAAAGTCTTAACAATAAGCACTCTAGTCATACTCCTAGTAAGATTGTTATGTGTCCCTCAAGGGTCAGTGCTCGGGCGGCACTTTCTTTTTTTCCCTTTACATGCAGCCTCTTGGTAACATAATCCCCGGGTACTTTCGATGTCAGCTTTCACTGTTTACGGCTGACGGGACACACAATCACGATATATATATCCCGGCAAACACCCAATAGACGATAGGCTTTAAATCTAATATAAAAAAACTAGAAGGATTGCATTACTAGATATTAGAAACTTGGCATGGCCAAGGAATTTTCCTTCATACTTATATCCAAGCAAGGACTGAGGTCCTGCTACTCGGCCTAAGCCCTGCAGAGAGATAAACTAAACTCTCCCGATATGTCATATTGCAAATATAGATGGCCCACAACTATTACTCCTAGACTCAAGCTCTCTGAGAAGAATCTAGGTGGTTGTGTTTATCTTCGATACCAGCTTGTCTTTCGATGCACATCCATCAGGATACCGGATAGTTGAGGACGGCATTCCCCCCTTCCATCTACGGAAAGTATCGCATAAATTCACGGTAATTATCCTACCTTAAAAGGCGGACGCGGAAAATACTCTGGTCCATGCCTTCCATACACTTTCTACCGCTGGATTATTGCAACCGACACTCTTAGCCGGATGCACACATAAGGCTCTTCAGGAAAACTTGCAACTCGTTTCAGAACGCAGCTGCTAGAGTCCTTACGAGAACTAAAAATACCAATCACATTCTCCCCGATACTGGTCGTCAACTACACTGGCTACCTGTTTTTAAAGTTCGTGTAGAGTACAAGATTCTACTACTACTAAGCACATATCAAAATCAGTGAACGGGTCTGGCCCCTCGAGTATCTCAGTTGAACTACTCATCACTCATACGAAAACCTGCGCGTGCGGACGCTCCCGCTCACAAACATGGCGGCCTAGCTGACAGTACCTAAGGTTCAGAACGAAACCACTCAGCAGTGTGGTCGGAAATCACGCCTTTTCTTGCGTAGCCCACGAAATGATGGAATTATTTCTCCCTTTATCTGCCGTTCGGAATCAGACACACTCTCTCGGACATTTCTAAAACTAGACCTCAAAAACTTAACTTGTTTGGCACACCAAGCATTTTGGCTGATAACAATCTGTTTACCGCTTTAATTTACATTTCTTCCATAAATGGACCAATACCCAAACTTCTCCCTCTTGGTCTGTCTTAGTCTATGAGCGGATCATCATTTGAATCCTGACGGATCACATGCACACTGAGGGGGCTACCAGCGCACAAAGGAATTCCTCTACAGGACTCTCAGGGGGGACTACAACACTCAATCCTACAAATTACAATATCTACCTCTTAATCCCTTAATCCTCCTAATCAGTGTCTGTCCTCCATCTCTTTCTCTCTATTATTTTCTCTATCTTCTAATCCTTTCTTTCTTTCTCTTCTTCCCCCTTTCTTTGTTAAGCCACTGATTGACGTGATCACCATTTCAGAACCCCCTTAGAGTGGATAGAGGTCACCTGAGCATCGATCAGCGCCACCTGTGTGTCCTCCTGTCCTGTTTTCATCAGTGCCTCGGCATGGACCGAGCGTCTGGCATGGCTTATTATGGTCGACTCCACCTCAAAGCTTACACCTCCTGGACTAAGACGTCTAATCTGGCCATGGCTTCTATTCATGGGTCAAATCGACTGATCCAACTGCCATCAGTTTAGCTGGCCTCCATGGGATCTAATGCAGACTGGATCTATCAATCAGGATGGTATCAGACTGTATCTATTAGATGTTCC
>JAMWET010001719.1:170000-210000 GCA_024036415.1 Prochilodus magdalenae | reverse complement strand
TGAGCTATCGTCTCTGACTGTCCATCTACAAGGTGGAGCAGCAAGGTAGGAGTGTCTAATAGAGTGGACAGTGAGTGGACACAGTGTCTCAACACTCCAGCAGCACTGCTGTGTCTGATCCACTCACACCAGCACCACCCACACTAACACCACCACCACCACGTCAGTGTCACTGCAGTGCTGTGTCTGACCCACTCACACCAGCACCACCCACACTAACAACACCACCACCACGTCAGTGTCACTGCAGTGCTGAGAATGATCCACCACCCACATCATACCTGCTCTGTGGGGGTCCTGTGGGGAAGTTTTAGACTGGGCTGGTTTCTGAATGAGCCAATCAGTGCACAGCTCATTTACATAAAGTCAATGGATTAGATGTACAGAGCAGTCAGACTCCTCTCACTCCTCGAACTCGACAGGAATTCTGAAAAATGGGTGGGATTCCCCTTTACAGGGAACAGCCCGTGGACTGGGGAAGAACAGGGTCACAGCAGAACATCAGACCGGAGTGAACGGAACCACTACAGTCAGAATGCAGCACATGCTCCTAAAGCACAGGAGGAGGAGGAGCCGGGCCTTTCTGGACCAGCCTCACTGATTCCGAACATCCTCCAAAGCCCTGGAGAGCCTCCTTCACCTCCTCCTATCTCCTCCATAAATTACTGAAGATGCTTCATAGCACGAGAGCCCTGGACAGGAGCAGGCCTGGCCTGTGCATCCCGAGCACGGACACTGTGGATAAGAAAAGGAGCGGGAACCCGGAGCTGGAGAAGGTGTGAATTATTGATGGGAGAGTGGGAGGTCATACGACACGGTGCGGCGCTCAGACGCAGCGCAGCTGCTCCTAAACCGAGACCTGAAGGCTTCATACAGGGCCTTACCACAGCGCACGCACTCCGCCACCGCAGAGTCTGGACGGGACGAAGCCAGCGACACATTCCCAGTACGGTGGCACTGCGGTTCGGAAGAGTACTGGAGGAGCACTGTCAGAAAGGAGAACCATACCTAAACAAACATTAGGGGGCAGTAGTGGGCAGGAGGTTAGGGAACGGGCCTTATGACCGGAATGTTGCTGGTTCAATTTTCCTGTGCTGACTGAAAGGATCTTGAGCAAGGTACCTAATCCCCAACTGCTCCCCGGGCGCCACAGACGGGACAGCCCACCTCTCTGGTCAGGGTGGGTTTCACTGCGTAGCTGGGTTTAATGCAGAGGAGGAAGTGCTGGGTGTTCCAGGACAGATGTAGGTGGTGTTTCTTTGGAACTGTGATACAGGAATTTTACTGATGCTGAATCGAGCAGCTCTTTACCGCCGTACAGAAACCTGAGCTCAAGATGTAGGCCTGGAACCCGCACATCTGTATCAACACATCAATCCACCATCACCACATTCCCGCTTTGTCATCAGATAACAGACAACTGTAGGAGGAGTGAGAGAGGGTTTGGTGTGAGGTGTGTACAGAGTGAGGGAGAGAGGGTTTGGTGTGAGGTGTGTACAGAGTGAGGGAGAGAGGGTTTGGTGTGAGGTGTGTACAGAGTGAGGGAGAGAGGGTTTGGTGTGAGGTGTGTACAGAGTGAGTGAGAGAGGGTTTGGTGTGAGGTGTGTACAGAGTGAGTGAGAGAGGGTTTGGTGTGAGGTGTGTACAGAGTGAGTGAGAGAGGGTTTGGTGTGAGGTGTGTACAGAGTGAGTGAGAGTGGGTTTGGTGTGAGGTGTGTACAGAGTGAGGGAGAGAGGGTTTGGTGTGAGGTGTGTACAGAGTGAGGGAGAGAGGGTTTGGTGTGAGGTGTGTACAGAGTGAGGGAGAGGGGGTTTGGTGTGAGGTGTGTACAGAGTGAGGGAGAGAGGGTTTGGTGTGAGGTGTGTACAGAGTGAGTGAGAGAGGGTTTGGTGTGAGGTGTGTACAGAGTGAGTGAGAGAGGGTATGGGGTGAGGTGTGTACAGAGTGAGGGAGAGAGGGTTTGGTGTGAGGGGTGTACAGAGTGAGGGAGAGAGGGTTTGGTGTGAGGTGTGTACAGAGTGAGGGAGAGAGGGTTTGGTGTGAGGTGTGTACAGAGTGAGGGAGAGAGGGTTTGGTGTGAGGTGTGTACAGAGTGAGGGAGAGAGGGTTTGGTGTGAGGTGTGTACAGAGTGAGGGAGAGAGGGTTTGGTGTGAGGTGTGTACAGAGTGAGTGAGAGAGGGTTTGGTGTGAGGTGTGTACAGAGTGAGGGAGAGAGGGTTTGGTGTGAGGTGTGTACAGAGTGAGTGAGAGCGGGTTTGGTGTGAGGTGTGTACAGAGTGAGGGAGAGAGGGGGTTTGGTGTGAGGTGTTTGGTGTGAGGGTTTGGTGTGAGGTGTGTACAGAGTGAGGGAGAGAGGGTTTGGTGTGAGGTGTGTACAGAGTGAGGGAGAGCGGGTTTGGTGTGAGGTGTGTACAGAGTGAGTGAGAGAGGGTTTGGTGTGAGGTGTGTACAGAGTGAGTGAGAGAGGGTTTGGTGTGAGGTGTGTACAGAGTGAGGGAGAGAGGGTTTGGTGTGAGGTGTGTACAGAGTGAGGGAGAGAGGGTTTGGTGTGAGGTGTGTACAGAGTGAGGGAGAGAGGGTTTGGTGTGAGGTGTGTACAGAGTGAGTGAGAGAGGGTTTGGTGTGAGGTGTGTACAGAGTGAGGGAGAGAGGGTTTGGTGTGAGGTGTGTACAGAGTGAGGGAGAGAGGGTTTGGTGTGAGGTGTTTGGTGTGAGGTGTTTGGTGTGAGGTGTTTGGTGTGAGGGTCTCAGACATCAGGCAGCGTATTCAGAACCACCTCCTGTAGGAACGTCCTGTGAGGGAGCTTTTAGAGGGACGTCTGGTTACCTTCACCTCCACTGTGCATGCTGTAAACGTTTAATTCTGCAGAATTTTGGAATACTGGTGGAGTCGTCCTTTAGCATGACTATCAGCTGTACCACTGCAGTGAAGGTTAGAGCTGCTGATGCAGAGCTGGTAGTCAATAGCAACGCTGCCGCTCCGTCCTCCGTCCGGTCAGCATCTACAGAGTTCTACACAGGGCGAAATGATCCGATCATGGCCGGGTCAGCGCGTCTCCGGAGACCCCCCTCCACCTGCCCTGTTCGATGCAGACGTGTTCTCTGTGTATGATCTGACAGAGCGCTCACACACACCTGCAGAGGAGAATCTGCTCAGAGTCAAAGGTGCGGCCACCACACACACCGGTCTGTCAGCATCCACACCTCCAATATCATTGTGTCTAACAAAGATAGGGATATTGAATTTTGACTTCCCTAAAAAACGTGTTACCTGTGATTCACCTTCAGAGCCGAACACGGACTCTCACAGTGCTGGTCTAATTCTCATCAGCATCCCGGCACTCGCGGACTCGGAGCGCTGTTCCGTTTACCAGGGCACGTCAGCTTTACATCAGCACTGTTAATCAACACTGAGACCACCGTAACGGTACCGTCCAGTCTCCTTCAGTACTGGACTGAGCTTCACACCGCGGTACTGCAGTCGCCACAGCCCTCATACACACGGCATGATCAGGTATCAGTATCGGTCACACTCTCAACGCTCTGCAGGGCGCAATATCGGTCTCAGGCGATACTCAGAGGGTAGATATCGGTATCAGACGATACTCAGAGGACAATATCGGTATCAGATGATACTCAGAGGGTAGATATCGGTATCAGACGATACTCACAGGACAATATCGGTATCAGATGATACTCACAGGGCAGTATCGGTATCAGATGATACAGGGTGATATCGGTATCAAACGATACTCGGAGGGTGATATCTATATCAGATTATACTCAGAGGATGGATATCGGTATCAGATGGTACCCAGAGGGTGGATGTCAGTATCAGATGATACTCACAGGGTGATATCGGTATCCGACGATACTCGGAGGGTAGATATCGGTATCAGATGATACTCAGAGGGTAGATATTGGTATCAGACAATACTCACAGGACAATATCGGTATCAGACGATACTCAGAGAGTAGATATCGGTATAAGACGATACTCACAGGGCAGTATCGGTATCAGACAATACTCACAGGGTGATATCGGTATCAGATGATACTCAGAGGATGGATATCGGTATCAGACGATACTCGGAGGATGGATATCGGTATCAGACGATACTCGGAGGGATATCAGGAATAGATGACACTAAATGTTTCAACACTTGACTGCAGGGCCAGGCTATATGACATTAACGAGAGGCACTAAAGGTTCACATGCGGAATCACTAACTGATACACTAGGTCTGAACATTGGAACAGTACCGGTACTGACAGCACCTCAAGGTATCGGTACCGTCGAAAGACCGGTGCTGTGGGTCCATGTCTAGACAGCCCTACAGTGTTCCTACAGATGTGTGTGTGAGGGTGGAGACCTGCACCTCCAGGACGCGTGAATCTCTAACTGAGCTGAATCAGGTGAGCGGGATGAGGGACAGGGCAGCAGCTCCCGCGAGCCCACATGGCAGGAGCTCCTCGCGGGCCGGCTAATACGCGCACTCGCGAGGCGGAACTCGCAGCACTCCGAGGAGAACATTAGTGCAGCTTCTTATCGGAATTCCCCGCTCCACCTTAAACGGTGCAGTATAATAGCGGGCCGCTGCACCGTTTAAGGTGGAACGGGAAATTCCAATTAGAGCTGGCTAGCACACTCCTGCTGGGGTGTCTGTCTTTCACCCGGGCTGGTATTTACCCACCTTGCGTTTCCTGGTTTCAGCCGAGCCGCTCCACACAAAGCACTGGTAGATGACTCGCAGGTTCTGCTTCCAGTTCTCCACTTTGAAGACATTCACGTGGGAGCAGCCGGCCGGACTCATGACAGAACCCACATCCGAACCGCCTTCTGCGATATTCCAACGGCGAGCCGAGCCAAAGCGGCGCGAGAGGGGAGTTCTTATTACCACTGTTATTATACTGTTATTATGATGTTTATCCACCGATGGTTCCGTGTCGGAGATCTCCGCGGGCAGCCAGGGCGCTGGCGAAAACCCGTGCGTTACACATACGGCGGCCCTTTTCCAGGAAAACCCACAGAAACCGAGGAAACGTGTCAGTTTGTCTGCGCCAAAGTGCAATTCGGAGCCACTTTAACGTCGGATGTTTTAATGGACGGCAATGGAATTCAAGTGAAACGCCGTAGCGTCCAGCGCCGCACTCTGATTGGTCGGCGGTTTACCCAGAGCGACGCCGATTCGCCTGTCTGTACGCCATTTGAGCGGAAACCACACTCTGATTGGCTGCCCGGCCCGCTCGTCTCGGCGTGAAGGCGGGCTAACGGTGCAGCGCTTGCTGATTGGGCGGGAGCGAATGGTCTACGCCACTCACTTCCTGTCTCGGCGGTTTCATTAAATTAGACCTATAGATAACTCCACCGACTTCCCGCGCGCACACGTTCAGATTATTTCCTTCCACAACAGTAATAAAAATTAGTCTCGTTTTCTCACGTTCACGACTTGTTTACTGTGTCCGTTGTTGTCTTACGTGTTTACGTCACTTCCGGAACACGGTCTGCGTTGGCTGAGCTGCAGCGCGTCTGGAGGGCTTAAAGACTCGTCTCTGCTCCCTGCAGGCCTGTGGTCCTAACCAGTTAGTACCGAAACACTCCAGGTCCCAAACCCACACGGTCCCGTGCCCTTCTTCCAGAAATGAGACTTTAGGGAGAATCAGGGCTCAGAGAGCAGATCAGGGCCTGAACACGGAGTGAGCTCTGGTCTGGCTGGAGCCGGTCCTTACTACACTGAGAGTGGAGACCAACAAGGGGCTTTAGCCCCACCAACTCTACCAAACACAGAACTGCAGTCCTCCCTGTACAGTCTGTGTGATCCATACATCTTAGGTATTCATCCATCACGCTGAGGGAAAACAGGTAAGCACCACGGTCACACTGGAGGGTGAAACTCCACTGAAGACCTGCACTCAGACTGGAACCACCACGTTCCACTAACTGTACAAAGGAAACAGTGAACCTGCACAAGCCTTCTGGATGACAGTCTGCGTGTCCCACCCTGCTGAAAAACAGACAACCAGGCATTCTAAACTGGTTTAAACTGGTCATGGTCATGTACCCAGGGGGAAAGTGGTTTACAGTGAGGCCTCTGCTATGAAGACCAGCATATGCTGCGTTACAGATGCTGGATATTATTCCCACTGCTGCTGACTAGCAAACCAGCATCCAAAACACATCACCGCTGGGGGAACAAACCCTGCAGCTCTATTAACAACTTCACAGCAGAAGGAGAACACCACCCTTCAAACTAGGGGTCGTTTCCTTTAGTCCATCATGATTCTACACACAGGAACAACAGGCAGCTTCCAATGATGAACTGAAACACGACAGAAGTGGAGATGTGAGGCTTTGTTCTGACAGCAGCGCTATGATGGTACTCTTACATCAAAATCCTCTCAAAACTATTCAAAACGACATCCCAGCGTGTGGCAACCATCTCATGTAGTAACCTTCTGTGAGGGAGCTTTAGAGGTGGACATCTGGTTTCATTCACCACCACTGTGACCACTTCTGACTTCACCTAGAACGGAGCGTTTCACACTGAACCACTCTGAATTACTGTGCCTACATCCTATCTGTTTAATTACACAGACGTCTAGAACAGGTAGACCTCTCCCTTAACTGGAGAACATTCTCACCCCCTGAGCCCTGCCGCACGTCACCCTGTGTGTGGGCACTGAGGGGGACAGACTCTGGACCAGGTCACACTGCTCTATGTTTAAGAAGCTATAATCACACAGCTCAGCAACAAGGTTACTCAACGCACACCTGGACACCTTCCTCGCCAGGTCGTCTGCTCCAAACAAACCTCTCCACTCTGATTGGTCCTCGTCTGTGTCACCACAAATGGGAGACGATTCCAGATATTGCAGCTGATGGGACCCAGTTGTGACCACATGGACTGGTGGGGCCGGTAACCAGAGTTGAGGGCTAAGCGGGTTCTAACGCTATACAGCTGCTAATATATGTGAATGTAAAATCAGAACCCGCTGTATCAGGGAGGGTCCCTGAGTGAGCGGAGCATGTTCTCTCTGCATTACTGACATATCATTGAGTCCCACCTGCTGGTGCACAGTGATGTCATCAGACACAAGTAACCGTTTTAGAGATGGAGCATATGTCCTTACATTTTGATGGAAAATAAAATGTGTAGTCTTTCAAATGATGATATATGACGAATTGTGTCCAGAAACACAAACTAACACGGTTAAAGGTGAGATCTGCTCGCAGGGTGACTGAGGAGCTCCTCCCCAGAGGAGACGGGACCTTTAGTTACAGACAATGAATAAATGAAAGAGAAATGAGTAGCTGGAAGAAGAGTGGAGTGAAATGTGTTTTGATTGAAGGCCCCTACAAAAAGCTTTTGAACAAAGAAGTCCAGTCGTTTTATTGTTACGGTCATAAATGCAGCAGTGGCGTCTCCACGTCAACATTGATAAATAAAACACTGACGAAACGGGTGGTGCGGATGGTGAGCTGTGAAAGAAAGAACCAAATGATCATCTCAGACATGTTTTTGTTTTCCTCCATATAGTCCATACTCAATAGATTGATGCTCTTCCTGATGACGGTTCAACGTTGGAGCAGCAGGGCAGTGCTCGGTGCAGCAGCCTCAGGAGTAGGATGACGTCTTGCTGCCTACATCATCTTCTTGCGTTCCCATACTCTGCAGAGGTCAGAGGGAAGAATTTGATCAGGACAAGCCGAAAGGGGTGACTGGATTTCCTATACACCGCCGGCTGCTGTGAGGACGTTACGGTAGAGGCGGATGATACGAACTCATTATGATCAGTGACAAAGTATTCTTGTCCGAGCGCATGAGAGAACATGAGCATTTAACGGCCCGCAGAACCCAAACCTGTGTATGTTCATACCCAGACTACACACTGGAGGGAGAATCTCTCTGTCTCTCCCACAGGAACCACTTTTCCTTACTGCCTGCCTACCAGCATGCTCGGCACGCCCCACACAGGGAGCTAAACCAGTACAAACTGGCCACTTTGAAACCAGTCAGCTCATGAAAGTGGTTGGTGTGACAGATAACACCGCTGCCTGTCAGCGAGTGATCAGCCCGTGTGGGAGACGGGGGGCAGTTCCTTGCTCTGGGTAGCTGTGTTGTGTTACATCAATAAGAGTCCTCGGGCGAAACTACCACCACACTGATCTACCTGTAATACAATTAACCTTGGAGGTCGTTTGGGACAGGAGCCTCAGCTAAAGGACGTAAATGTTAAATCTACCAGCTTGTTCTTCCGGACTTTCAGAATTGGACTGTAATACAGCAAAACTGACGCCGTTGGAAGAACACCCATGTTGCTTTGATGGTTGACCAGTCAGAACAGAGTGGGTGAGCTGACCAATCCGAGCACACTGGGCTCATGCGGAGGCGGGGCTTAAAGACACAGGAGCTCTATCAGAGCGCATCAGGCAGAGGGTGAATACAGACGTAGGGAGGGAAACACTGAAGCCTCTACATCAATTCTAGAAGAACCCCAACACACCGTTACACACAGTTATCCAAACACCAGCAGAACAGATCCTGTTGTAAGCACAATCTCCTGTGTGCCGTTCTCTGTACGTTACCTGTGAGGTGTGTGTTTGAGGGAGAGCTCCACAGTGAAAAGCACTATAATCAGTGCAGTTCTAAACCGGACTGTGTTCAGTGCTGACACAAGCTGAGCACTTCAATCTTTGGGCATCCTGAACGCAGTGTTAACGCCCTGGGAGATTTTTTTACTCTATTGTCAAGAAATGGTGAGTTTGGGTCTCTGACAGCATCACTGTCCTGTAATTAGATGCGGTGCTGCACAGCGTGTTCTGGAGGTTGGCTCTCCAGGTGTGACTGGACTTCACGTACCTTCTGCACAAACTGGGGATTGACGGTGATCTCCTGATCCATGGCCTTCAGTTTCTCATCTAATTCTATACACTTCAGCATCTGTGAGAGGAAACATACAAAAAGGAGGGGAAAGAGAGATCAGGAGAACCGTATTTAAATGACATCAAAAAGCTGCTCTCTCTGCTGATACTGATTAGGGGTACAGATCGATCAGCCTGGTTAGGGTTAGGATCGCTCCTCTGATCCTGTGTAGAAATTCTGCAGTGTTATTGTGATTACAAACCTCCTGGTCAATTTTGTGGAGCATCGCGGGGTTGTTGTATTTCTCTGGGTTGTCATGGAAACAGACCATACCATCTTTCTGATTGATGCTAGCATAAATCTCTCCATCTTCGATCTGTGAGGAGCACAGTAAAATTTTAGAGGGCAACAGAGAGACAGACACAGAGACAGACGCACACACAGACAGACGCACGCACACACAGACAGACAGACAGACAGACAGACGCACGCACACGCAGACAGACAGACGCACGCACACACAGACAGACAGACAGACGCACGCACACACAGACAGACGCACGCACACGCAGACAGACAGACAGACAGACGCACGCACACACACACAGACAGACAGACGCACGCACGCACACACAGACAGACAGACGCACGCACGCACAAGCAGACAGACAGACGCACGCACACGCAGACAGACAGACAGATGCATGCACACACAGACACGCACACACAGAGATACACAAACACAGAGAGCTTAAAATGCACTGAAACTGTAAATAGAGCTCTGATGGTGTGAAAAAGCAACATACCCCTCCCTCTGTGCGTAACTGAAGGGGTGTGTGTGTGTGTGTGTGTGTGTGTGTGTGTGTGTGTGTGTGTGTGTGTGTGTGTGTAAGTGTCTGTGAGTAACACCATCTACAGACTATAAGGTTTAACTCTGTAACTGTTCTATGTTCTAAGTGTTCCATGACACGAGCCCTTTAAGTTATTAGCACAGTGAGACATACCAACACACCAGTCCGTGTCTCAGAGAGCTCACTGATTACCAGCCAGGGCTGGTACACAGCTCAGTTGGTCAGAGTGTGTTTTGATGCGGGTGCTGCTGGTTTACCATGTGTAGGACGTATTTCTCAGCTTCCTGAGGACCAGACAGCTGCACCCGACTAGCCATGTCTTGTAAGGACAACGTCAGGAACGTCTGAGCAGAGTGGAAATGTGAAAATACAGATGTTAAAAATAAAACTATTCTCCAGCAATTCATATTACACACAAAGTAAAAGCACTTCAAGGGGAAGCCCACCAACCTCTCAAAACACCTGCAGAAATAAACGGTTAATATTAACGGCATTCTGCCCGCTTTAGTGTGACGCCCATCGTTCTAGATAGAGTCAGAACTGCTCACAGTGGTGGTGAAGGTAACCAGACGTCCCCTCTAAAAGCTCCCTCACAGGAAGTTCCTACAGGAGGTGGTTCTGAATACGCTGCCTGATGTCTGAGACGCTGTTTATGATAGTGTGGAGAAGATCTCAGCCTTAAACTCCATTCATGGTGGAGGGATACATGCTGCAGGGCGCTGTGAGGTCAAATAGTCCCCCAAAGGAACTTAGTATTTCCAGGTTTTCCATCTTTAACATTCCATATACATTCAGAAAGACATGCGTTCACTAGTTTAGATTGTCAATAAAGTGTCTATATGTGTGTTCTAGACATGGAGAACCCATCACCACCACTGTACAGAACATCTGAACCATGAAACACTAAACCCACGCAAAAGTATTTAAACCTCAGCTCTGCAATAGATCATACTTGTATCTAGCCCCACTAATATCCCACCAAAACTCAGTTCTATGTTCTAGATAACCTTGGTTAGCCTCTGGATGTTCTTCTTGTAGAGTGAGGACAGACACTGTTTGACCAGGCCCGTGTTGTTGTCCCGTGTGAACGTCTCACTGTGCTTGTTGATCAGGCTGCGCAGCTCCGCCGGGTTGTTGGTGGTGTAGACCTGTGCCAGCTCGTGGTACACATTACTGAGAGGCTGCAGAAGCACAAACACCGAAACAGAACCTCAGTACAACATTTACAACAACTGAATAACAACTACTGCAGTAAGAATCTCTACAGTCCCCATAGAAGGGCCCTGCACAAACTGCTGCCCCACTGCACACCATCGTCATGGACAAATGGAGCAGGCTGCTGCCTCAGAGCTGCTGCCTCAGAGCTGCTGCCTCAGAGCTGCTGCCTCAGTAGATCAGTAGCGGAGCCGGGAGAGTGAGGAGGACAGATGGGACTGAATCTCATGTTTAAATCATGTTACTGTATATCCTGTACTTCTGCACTCCTGGACTCTCCAGACACTCCACCTTACCTAAACACTCATATATGAACATGATTATGATCTTTATCAGTGTGTCGTTATCTGCGGATATCTGCGCCCCTTGTACATGTACATTACCGCACTGCCGGTTTATCTCCGGTGTGAGGTCTTTCTGCAGGTATATCTGTATTTTTGTAGAGAGACTTTCTTGTACACATTTATTACCTCACTGTAATAGTTATTTATCTATAGTGCACTGGACTTCTTATATAGTGTAGTAGTTTAGCTGAGCCGGTACCTACCTATCTGGGTTCATTCTGTACAACCCTCTTGGTCTTGTCTTTACTGTGCTGTACTGTATATCTGCAACTGGCTGCTTAATATCCTTCGGGATCAATCAAGTATCTATCTATCTATCTATCTATCTATCTATCTATCTATCTACCCATCTGTCTATCCATCTATCAATCTATCACAGCATTAAAACACAGAGAGAGTTCAACAAGTGTGGTATACAAGTTACTACAGTTCATTATCAGGCCACACACTCGGTTCATCTCACCGCACTCCTTACTCAGCACATAAAGCCAGGAGTTACACCGTCCTACTCACACACTCAGAGCGGTGTTATATGGTGGGTGGTGTTTTTTGCTCTTGGGTTCCCCCTACAGTTACTGATGTCCGGTGACCGCTGAGAGAGCGAGTCTGTCGGAACACGACTTTAGAGATCCACTGTAAAGCAGGAAAGGGTCTGGGTATCCCCTCGGAGCAGCTGGTCCTGACTCTGAGAGCGTTTAGAGTATCCCATCTACAGTCAGGAAGCAGAACCAGAGGCCCACCTGGACCATAGACCCAAGAACAACCTGGCTCAGAACCCAACAGAGCTTCTAGCAGGAATCTAAACCCCAGTGAAGAAAGCGTTAGCTTGAAGCTAACATGAAATTATCACAGCAGGTAAATAAAGGCTAATCGTAAAGATCTGTTTGATCATTAAACCCTGCAGTGAGGAGGACTGAGCCGCTCAGAGGCTCCTGCTGGTTCAGGTTGTGGTGGGGAACAGGACCATGTTCATCATCAGTGTAATACACTGCTCAAAAAAATAAAGGGAACACTTAAACAACACAATGTAACTCCAAGCAAATCAAACTTCTGTGAAATCAAACTGTCCACTTAGGAAACAACACTGACTGACAATCAATCTCACATGCTGTTGTGCAAATGGAATAGACAACAGGTGGACATTACTGGCGATTAGCCAGACACACTCAATACAGGAGTGGCTTTGCAGGTGGGGACCGCAGACCACTTCTCAGTACCTGTGCTCTCTGGCTGATGTTCTGGTCACTGTTGAATGTTGGTGGTGCTGTCACACTCATGGTATCATGTGGAGAGCGATCTGCTGCCTGCAGCATCCTAACCCCTAGCAAACCGGTTTGGCAGTGAGTCAGTAACGGTGTGGAGTGGCATTTCCTTGGAGGGCAGCACAGCCCTCCATGTGCTCGCCAGAGGTAGCCTGACTGCCATTAGGTACCGAGATAAGATCCTCAGACCCCCTGTGAGACCATATGCTGGTGCAGTTGGCCCTGGGTTCCTCCTAATGCAGGACAATGCTGGACCTCATGTGGCTGGAGTGTGTCAGCAGTTCCTGCAGGATGAAGGCAGTGACGCTATGGACCGGCCCGCCCGTTCCCCAGACCTGAATCCGATTGAGCACATCTGGGACATCATGTCTCGCTCCATCCACCAACGTCACGTTGCACCACAGACTGTCCAGGAGTTGGCGGATGCTTTAGTCCAGGTCTGGGAGGAGATCCCTCAGGAGACCATCCGCCACCTCCTCAGGAGCATGCCCAGGCGCTGTAGGGAGGTCACACAGGCACGTGGAGGCCACACACAACACTGAGCTCATACTGACTTGTGTTAAGGACATCACATCAGAGCTGGATCAGCCTGGAGTGGGTTTTACCACTTTCATTTAGTGTGTGACTCCAAATCCAGGCCTCCACTGGTTAATAAATCTGATTTCCACTGATGATTTTGGTGTGATTTTGTTGTAGCACATTCAGCTTCATACAGAACAAAGTATTCAATCAGAATATTTCATTCATTCGGATCCAGGATGTGTTATTTAAGTGTTTTGAGCAGTGTAGATTTACTGAGTGCAGGACTCAGGGCTCTCTCAGTGCTGAACACCAGTACCAGGGTTCATGGCTGCTGGTAGTGTCTTGGTGATGAACCAACTGCACAGATAGCACACACAGTCTCTCAGCGCCACCTCATGGCTGAGAGAGAAATGCGCTCTGTCAGTCTACAAACGGTCTCAACACACACAGAATCAGGGCAGTATGATATCTGACAGATTGTACTGGAAATGACTGGACGATGGAATATTACTCCAGAATATTACTCTTATAATAATAATAAATAATAATAACAACAAAAATCGCATTTCATTCTCAACAGAATGTGAACTGATCAACCCTCTGTGTTTCAGCTCACATCCTCACCTTAATGAACCTGCCGACGATCTGGGACGTGTATTTGGGTAGCTGCTGCACTTTGCCATGAAGAATGAGCGAGACCAGGATGTACTTCTTATACGCCTCTAGCATGATGTGACTGACTGCCATAGCTGGAGTGGTTATTGCCTGAGAGGGGAAAAGATGATTACTGGTTAAGGCTGAGGTGACTGTGGACCTGCGGGGTTTCTTCTTATTCCACAGAAGAGTAAACTTAATACAGACAATTCATCATTCATCATTCAATACACACACAAACACTCATCAGCAGAGCAGCTGCTCCCAGAAGGAGGCGTGGGAGTGCAGGTGTGTGGGGAAGGAGGATGAAGGTGACCAGGATCAATAACTGATGATAAATTTAGACTGATATGATCAATATTTATTGAGCTACACTGCAGACATAAGGCTCGTCTCTGCTTACAACACACGTGACTGGAACCTGAATCCTTAGTTTGTCTCATGAAGTCAAACCTACACTACGTTTCACTCCTGTTGGCCGATTCCCCCTGGGTGCAGATATTCTACTGATGAGTGTATAATCTTCCAGGTCTCGACATTAACTCAGCTGGGTGTAAAACCCAGAGGTAAACAAGGGAACCGTGCTCCTGCAGATATTGCGGTAGGGAGTGGAGGTGCAGTAATGAAGGTTAATGAGGTTAAAGAACCACAAAGGAACAACTCAGTGTCAGTTAATCAGCTGAGGTTCTCAGTCGGTTAGGCTTAATCAAGCATGTCCAGTTTAAACTGAACCCTGAGAGTGTAGTGCGAATTACAGTTGGTACCTGCTCAAAGAAATACAGTGCTCGTTCGAAGTTCTTCAGACCCGTGTAGATCATGCCGCCGTAATAGTAGTAACACAGGAAGTGCTTGGCGTCGTACGCTCCGTTCTCCTTGCAGATGTCCATCATGTCCAGCTCCAGGAAAGGAACTGCAGGCTTGAAGCACTTCGCCAGCAGGCATAACTGGAGCGACACAGGATTAGGACCGTTCAGTTCCTCAGCACTTCCAGAAACCCAGATCACAGCTACACTACAGAACCCACACAGAACCGTGCAGACCTCCACCGATTAGTCAGCACAGTAAGTTTAGGAACGGCAGTCTCTGAGTTTGTGCACGGCACTGTGTGTGAAACGCTAATATATGATCCTTTAAATCAGCGCTTACACGTCAGCGGATCCGGGTTTAATCAGGATAATGGGTTTAGGGAAAGGGAAAGCCGGGGAGAGTCTGGAGCAGCACAGTGATGGACCCACCTGACACAGGTCTGCATGAATTGAGGTAAGTTGGTTTGTGTTCATCTGCATCTTGTCTATTGCCTGTTTGAGGATGCTTATCCCTCGTAAGGGCTGCGGAGGTAAAGAACATCAGACAGGTCAGATTCAGCTTCTGGTTCTGATCCGTCTTACACAGAAACACTCCTCTACGAGTCATCGTTGGTCAGCTGATGTATATTTGGGAATATAGATATTAAAGTGACGCTGCCTGGAAACACAAGCTTAGGCTCACCAGTCTCTTACCTGTTTCCGCTCCACTAGGGCGTTGGTCAGCTGATGGCAGAGGCCAGCGACTAAGACGAAACCAGAGACAGAGAGGTCAGGAGAAAATCACCGTCTACTACACAGAACCGTTTAAGGCACATGGACTGGATTCAACAGCTGCACCCAGAGGGAACCAACCCACAGCGGTCACACTTGGTCTTATCTCTGTACCTGACGGACCCAACAGCCACCACTACAGACGTCCAGCGATCCAAAACTTCAATGCTGAGTATATAACCGAACCAAACAGAACCGCGCGTCTGTGATCAGCTGGAAACGGGTCTGTCCGCTGATCATTTCCTGAGTTTCATACATAAACAGTCACGACGTAAACAAACCCAAACAAGGTTCAGACGCCCCGAAGAAATCTCATTTCCCAACATCAACATTCCATATATACTCGGAAGACGTGTGGGTTCACTGGCGGTTCTACATATTAAATAAAATGTCTATATGTGTGGGTTCTAGACATGGAGAACCACCAAACCCTCTCTCCCTCACTCTGTACACACCTCACACCAAACCCTCTCTCCCTCACTCTGTACACACCTCACACCAAACCCGCTCTCCCTCACTCTGTACACACCTCACACCAAACCCTCTCTCCCTCACTCTGTACACACCTCACACCAAACCCTCTCTCCCTCACTCTGTACACACCTCACACCAAACCCTCTCTCACTCACTCTGTACACACCTCACACCAAACCCTCTCTCCCTCACTCTGTACACACCTCACACCAAACCTGCTCTCCCTCACTCTGTACACACCTCACACCAAACCCTCTCTCCCTCACTCTGTACACACCTCACACCAAAACCCTCTCTCCCTCACTCTGTACACACCTCACACCAAACCCTCTCTCCCTCACTCTGTACACACCTCACACCAAACCCTCTCTCCCTCACTCTGTACACACCTCACACCAAACCCTCTCTCTCTCACTCTGTACACAACTCACACAAAACCCTCTCCCTCACTCTGTACACACCTCACACCAAACCCTCTCTCACTCACTCTGTACACACCTCACACCAAACCCTCTCTCCCTCACTCTGTACACACCGCACACCAAACCCTCTCTCCCTCACTCTGTACACACCTCACACCAAACCCTCTCTCCCTCACTCTGTACACACCTCACACCAAACCCTCTCTCCCTCACTCTGTACACACCTCACACCAAACCCTCTCTCCCTCACTCTGTACACACCTCACACCAAAACCCTCTCTCCCTCACTCTGTACACCACCTCACACCAAACCCTCTCTCCCTCACTCTGTACACACCTCACACCAAACCCTCTCTCCCTCACTCTGTACACACCTCACACCAAACCCTCTCTCACTCACTCTGTACACACCGCACACCAAACCCTCTCTCACTCACTCTGTACACACCTCACACCAAACCCTCTCTCCCTCACTCTGTACACACCTCACACCAAACCCTCTCTCCCTCACTCTGTACACACCTCACACCAAACCCTCTCTCCCTCACTCTGTACACACCTCACACCAAACCCTCTCTCCTTCACTCTGTACACACCTCACACCAAACCCGCTCTCCCTCACTCTGTACACACCTCACACCAAACCCTCTCTCACTCACTCTGTACACACCTCACACCAAACCCTCTCTCCCTCACTCTGTACACACCTCACACCAAACCCTCTCTCCCTCACTCTGTACACACCTCACACCAAACCCCCTCTCACTCACTCTGTCTACAAAGAGGTTCTGCTGTGTGAGGTTCTGCTGTACGATGATTGAGAGCTGAACTGGAGTTTAACTCAGGTAAACACCAGCAGTTATCTAACCAGAACCGCTCTACAGAACCTTTATACTCACAAGTGTCTGTTGCGTATCGGATGTGCTCTCCATTGCAAGTGCTGATGAAGAGCTGGACTTGGGAAAACAACGTCTCAAAGTCAGGGATGTTGGGCATGGAGAACTTGACGAATCTAGAAGGCAGAAAGGTTGGGGTTAAAGATACTCTGGCACTGGGAGCAGCAGTGGGAGATAGACCACGTTCCTTTTATCCTGAACTCCATCACCGATAAGAACCTGTAAACAATAACAGCGTTTCAGTGTTCCTCCTCATGCTGTAGTCTGTCTAAAACGCTCTGTTAGAGCTCCTGTGTCTTTAAGCTCCGCCTCCCAGGGAGCCCAGTGTGCTCTGATTGGTCAGATAGCCCCTGGCTGGTTAATTGCCAGAGTGGTATCCTGCTACAGTGGTGTCGGTTCTGCTGTACCAGCTGGATCCAGAGTCTAATCCTGAACGCCTGGTGAAACATGGCTGGCAGAGCCTTCATGAGCCGGACTGGATCAGACCGGTTTCAGAGTGGTCGGTCTGTACTGGTGTAGCTCTGTGTGTGGGGCGTGCCTTGCTTATCTTAAGACTGTGTGAGGTTCTGCTGTGTTACAGGAGGTCGTTTCAGGCAGCTGGGAAAAGTGTGGGTGAGGTTCTCCCTCGGGCCTGCAGTTAGTGCTTTAGAACTCGGGAAAGAGCAGAACCGGAGCAGCAGGACGGATCCTCTTTAAAACGCTCCTAATGTGTCGACCGGACATCAAACAACAAAACGCTACATGCATTAGCTGCTAACTTCAGGAACGCCGACAGCGCCGGAGACCTCCTGCCATGTGGTGTTCGTATTGGTGCAGTTTCGGATCGCAGAGACACAGCCGTTACTGAGGTTCCTCGCCGTGGTCCGGAAAGGACAGCTGCTTCTGCCTGACGGGTCACCGCTGCAGGGCGGCTGCGTTTCATCTCCACGATGTTGAAGCCTCCTCCGCTCTTCCGGGCCGGGAGACACAATCGCACCACATCCTATCCCACAAACCCTTGCACACTTTTCCGCTACAGCCCACTCACAACGAACCGGGATAAAGACTGAACATTCACACCACAGCCTGGAACAGGTACTCACAGCACAGCCAGCACGCCGAGGGAGTGCTCCTGGATGTCCAGAGCCCCCAGGACGGTGTCCAGGTGGGAGAGGTTCTTGGCCAGCAGCTCTCCACTCTTGTTGATCAGCTCGCACAGCTGAGTCATCTGACCTGAGAGGACCAGAGAAGCACACAGAGGGTGAGGGGTGCTCTCAGGAAGCTGCAGGTGAGGCGCCACCGGTACCTTCACACGCTACACAGGAACCCCCTGTCCAACAGAGCCGGACACTCCGGAACAGCTGGAGACAAGCCTACGGTCACCAAGTCCAGTGCTCAACATCAGCACCTGACCTCACTAATACTCAATCAAATCCTCACAGCAATGTTCAACATCAGCACCTGACCTCACTAATACTCAATCAAATCCTCACAGCAATGTTCAACATCAGTACCTGACCTCACTAACACTCAATCATATCCTCACAGCAATGTTCAACATCAGCACCTGACCTCACTAACACTCAATCAAATCCTCACAGCAATGTTCAACACCAGTACCTGACCTCACTAACACTCAATCAAACCCTCACAGCAATGTCCAACACCAGTACCTGACCTCACTAACACTCAATCAAACCCTCACAGCAATGTTCAACACCAGTACCTGACCTCACTAATGTGCAATCAAATCCTCACAGCAATGTTCCAACATCAGTACCTGACCACACAAATCGATAGTCCTGTAAATCCGTGTGACGGTATACCGGTGCAGCCGATATACCGCCCCGGTGATGTGAGTGAAGCTGAAGGAGCTGCTGGGGCCTGGTTTGTTTTGCTGCAGTGCTGAAGTCACTCCGCTCTCAGTCACCTGGAAAGTTACCGGGATGGTTCTAAGGAACGTTTAAACACGGACGTGTGTTTTAAGTGGCCGATTATTAAATCTAAATAAAACTATGTTCGATTTTGCGACTGACTTGACAAGCTAGCGTAGGGCTAAAGCTAGCCAGCCTGTTAGCAGCTAGCGCTAGCTGAGCTGTCTTTATGAAAGCGAGCAGGCGGTTAAATGAGGAGATCTATTTACGAGGGGATTTAAAGGTTCTGGTTAGAACCCGAATTCGAGGCTACATTTTCCGGAGCAGGGCTCCCGTCTGGAACTCACAGTTCCACCTTAAATGGTGCAACAATTACAATTTGTAACTCCTTAAATGTTCCACCAACATTTAAGGTGGAACGGAAAGTTCCGAAATAAGCCTCGTCAGCTACCGCTAGCTGCTAGCTAGTAACCACTGCCAGCTAATGGGTCGGTACCTTGAGCAGACAGCTGCCGAACATTATTCACGAACTGCTCCAACGCCGAAGCCATGACTCTGCAGCCTGCTGGAAGCTAGTTTTCATTCAAATATGAGGAGCAGCCGCCGGAGAACTTGAGGTGAAGTCAAAGCGCCGCGGAGGTATCGGGGCCTCGGCCGCCACCGCCACAGCAACCCAGCTATCGCGAGACTTCGGCGCGATGACCAGTCCCGCGAGAGTTTGCGGGGGAAGCGAGAAGAAGCGTTTGGGGACAAACAAACTAGCTGAGCCGCACGAACCGCGTCTTTTCCGGTGACATACTCGCTACTTTTCCGGTTTATAAATCAAAAATACATAATACACTACTCATTTATTCTTTCTCTTTTAAAACTCTTACGGAAATGTGCTTCAAACACTTCCGGGTTAAAGAGCATTTCACCAAAGATGTTTTACTCAGGACGATGGCCCAGTAGGTGAACTAGAGCAAGACTGAGTGTGCGATTTCTAATTGCATGCAATAAATATCAACTTAAGTAGTTTGATTTGTCAGTACTTCACTATGTACAGACATACAGAGGATGGAAATTGTGTTACTCTCTGACCCAAGTTGCAGCACATAAACATTTAACAATAAACAGATTTCAACTAAAAACAAGAGCAAGAGTATATTAAACATATTAAACAGTAAACATAAAAAAGAGGAAGGAAAGACAATAAATACAATAAAATAAAATATTATTCGTGTTATACACTGTGTTATATGTATATCATGTATATCATATCAATATATATATATTAACAGTTATATTAACATACTTCATTAGGACTTCAGGATCTGTACACACTACACTAATGGTCCATTCCATTTGAACTGGGAGTTAGGAATTTCAAATCATTACGTGTAGTTGTTATAGGTGAATGATATGCCGAAAACATGATAGCGCAATAAGACAAATATACGGTACATAATATATGATGTTACAGTTCTTTTATGGATATCTGATCAGAATAAAGAACCATACGTGCTACATTTTAAACATTGCTTTCAAAAACGGAAACGGAGTCATTTATATTCGGTATTTTACATGCAGTGCTGCACTGCTCTGTGTTTCAGCAGTAGGTTAATACTGCTACTGATACACTTAAAATTCATTTCATTAACAACAAAGTGATTTACATGTTCAGCAAAATGTGTTAAATTATACTGCCTCATTTAGCACCATAATAATATATATATGCTGTCATATTGTCCAGCCTTAGTGGTAGCTGTAATGCTATTAGCAGGAGCCCCTCGCTTGCGTCTCTTTGTCAGGGTGAGTCCAGAAACCAGGGATGAGTGACACATCTCCTCATTCGAGGATCAGCTTGAAGCAGGAAAATAGGGCTGGGTGAGTTGAGATCTGTGGCGGTGACCGAGGCAGTAATCTCGGCTCTCAGCTCAGATCAAACAAATCAGCTGCAACACAGACAGTAACGCTGGATCAGCGCAGCTGCAGACCGGTAAACAAGTAAACATACGGGTCACAGAGGGAGGGGGAGGAGAGGTCATCGGTCACTACCAGCACTGACCAACACCGGACACAGCATGCTGCAGTTCACCGGCGACTTTAACCAGCAGGCGTGACCGCACACAGCTGCAGCGTGCAGGAGAGCAGCAGCAGAATGCAGGAGCTCCAGCAGGTCTGAGAGAGGCAGAGTGAGAAGCAGCTGGCTGGAGAAGAAGGCAGGTACGGGTCAGTTCTGGTTCTGGTTCTGGTTCTGCAGAAGCTTTATTCGCTCCATCATGCCGCTGACGCTGGTTCGGGCTGCGCGCCAGATCTGCAGCCCTGCTTACTATCAGGTCCGCCATGTGAACACCAGCTGCAGCTCCAGGCTCAGAGTCCTGGTGGACATGGACGGAGTCATAGCGGACTTCGAGGGAGGGTTTCTGAAGAAGTACAGGCATCGATACCCTCAGGAACCCTACATCAGCCTGGAGAACCGCAGAGGGTTCTGGGTGTCCACACAGTATGGAGAGCTGAGAAGTGACCTTTGTGTAAGTTTAGCTCCACCTATTCAGCCTACAGTAGTATAGCTCCACCCATTCAGCCTACAGCAGTTTAGCTCCACCCATTTACCCTACAGCAGTTTAGCTCCACCCATTCAGCCTACAGTAGTATAGCTCCACCCATTCAGCCTACAGCAGTTTAGCTCCACCCATTTACCCTACAGCAGTTTAGCTTCACCATTCAGCCTACAGTAGTATAGCTCCACCCATTCAGCCTACAGTAGTATAGCTCCACCCATTCACCCTACAGCAGTTTAGCTCCACCCATTCAGCCTACAGCAGTTTAGCTCCACCCATTCAGCCTACAGTAGTATAGCTCCACCCATTCAGCCTACAGCAGTTTAGCTCCACCCATTTACCCTACAGCAGTTTAGCTCCACCCATTCAGCCTACAGCAGTTTAGCTCCACCCATTTACCCTACAGCAGTTTTGCTCCACCCATTCAGCCTACAGTAGTATAGCTCCACCCATTCAGCCTACAGTAGTATAGCTCCACCCATTCAGCCTACAGCAGTTTAGCTCCACCTATTCAGCCTACAACAGTTTAGCTCCACTAATCCAGCCTACAGCAGTTTAGCCCCACCCATTCACCCTACAGCAGTTTTGCTCCACCCATTCAGCCTACAACAGTTTAGCTCCACTCATCCAGCCTACAGCAGTTTAGCCCCACCCATTCACCCTACAGCAGTTTTGCTCCACCCATTTACTCTACAGCAGTTTTGCTCCACCCATTCAGCCTACAGTAGTATAGCTCCACCCATTTACCCTACAGCAGTTTAGCTCCACCCATTTACCCTACAGCAGTTTAGCTCCACCCCTTCCTGTTGATTGATATGAGCTTGTGTCGTGTGGTCTGCAGGAGAAAGCCATCAGCATCTGGGAGTCTAAGAACTTCTTCATAGAGCTGGAGCCTCTTCCAGGAGGTGTAGAGGCGGTGAAGGAGATGTCCAGGATGGAGAAGTAAGTGTGGAGGAGGGCTTTACTGTCTAACTACAGGAGTGCAGCTCAGATCAGATTCGCCGCGGTCGTCACTCAGGTCACATGATCAGCCCAGAGGATCACCCCCAGGTTTATTTACTCTCTGAAGAACCGCAGATTCACTAACACGGCACACAGATCAGGAACCGGGGCCGCTAGAACGTGGCCAAGGGGAACCCGGTTATTACAGAGCGGTGTGTGTAATAGGGTTAGGGTTAGGGTTAGGTAATAGAGCTCTTATTACAATGTAACTAACATCTAATACACCAGAGAAGCTGAGTGGAGGTGGTTAGAGACCGCGACCATGTGACTCCAGCGAGTGGAGCGTTAGGGATTCCTGTACTGCAGGCCGGCTCCATGCTGCGGAGGGATCAGGTTTTCCCGGTTCTGTAAATGCTCTCGGCACCTGAAGGTGATCCAGGCCCTGGAGCGAGTCGGATAAACTGCTCTGTTTACATTCCTCCTCGCGGATATCCGACGGCGCACAGGCAGAGCTTCGTTCATACGCAGGAGCTGGTGTCACTCGATTAGCCAGCTGAGCTCCTCGCCGCTGGGGGTTCCACCTTCAGTGCTGTTGCAGTTCCTGCAGTGCTGCAGCACTGTAGAGAGTGTGCGATGTTCTCCTCTGAAACCAGATCAGACAAAAATTCCCAAAGGGGTTCGGAGATCCAGGTGTGGATGTGCACTGAGAACCCAGTGGTTTGGATTACTCTTCGAACCGGGGAAGACGGAGTGATTTCAGATTACAGTCGGGATTACGACAGCACACAGGCTCATTCAGGGAAGGTCTCCGGTGTGCTGAAGATGAGCTGATGTTCACTGAGGTGTCGGTGTTACCGTAGTAATAACATGTTCCAGCGTTCCACATGTCTAAGGAGAACCTCCTGCTGTTCTACTGAGAGACCCCATTAGTTACCCCGACCGGTAAACATGCTGGCGTGCTCCCCTCACAGTAGATGGTTGGACTCGGCATGGTGTACAGGCCCCATAGGGAGTACAGTACGGTGTTCCGTCCGTCTGAAACCAGATCCACACAAAACTGAGTATCCACACAGAGACTTCCCTAAAGGGGTTCGGAGATCCAGGTGTGGATGTGCACTGAGTGATTACTCTTCGGGGAGGCGGAGTGATTTCAGGATTACAGTCGGGATCGGACACACGGCTGCAGGGAAGGTGTTAGTGCTGAAGATGAGCTGATGTTCACTGAGGTGTCGGTGTTACCGTAGCGTTCCACATGTCTAAGGAGAACCTCCTGCTGTTCTACTGAGAGAACCACAGGCTAGACCGGACCTGTAACCTGAGTATCTGTACTCTTACTGGGAGTACAGTATTTTACATCTGAGTATCTGTAATCCTTACTATCAAACAACTTTAAAAAAAAAAAAATTTACTGAAGAGTGAGTCCATTTTACTGGAGTCATCCCATCATTTATTCCTCCTGAGTACGGTCTTCCTACTGGATTCAGTCAGTAATTTTACCTGAGTATCGGTACTCTTACTGGAGTCAGTATTTTACCTGAGTATCAGTACTCTTACTGGAGTCAGTATTTTACCTGAGTATCAGTACTCTTACTGGAGTCAGTATTTTACCTGAGTATCAGTACTCTTACTGGAGTCAGTATTTTACCTGAGTATCGGTACTCTTACTGGAGTCAGTATTTTACCTGAGTATCGGTACTCTTACTGGAGTCAGTATTTAACCTGAGTATCAGTACTCTTACTGGAGTCAGTAATTTACCTGAGTATCAGTACTCTTACTGGAGTCAGTATTTTACCTGAGTATCAGTACTCTTACTGGAGTCAGTATTTAACCTGAGTATCAGTACTCTTACTGGAGTCAGTATTTAACCTGAGTATCAGTACTCTTACTGGAGTCAGTATTTAACCTGAGTATCAGTACTCTTACTGGAGTCAGTATTTTACCTGAGTATCAGTACTCTTACTGGAGTCAGTATTTTACCTGAGTATCAGTACTCTTACTGGAGTCAGTATTTAACCTGAGTATCAGTACTCTTACTGGAGTCAGTATTTAACCTGAGTATCAGTACTCTTACTGGAGTCAGTATTTAACCTGAGTATCAGTACTCTTACTGGAGTCAGTATTTAACCTGAGTATCAGTACTCTTACTGGAGTCAGTATTTAACCTGAGTATCAGTACTCTTACTGGAGTCAGTATTTTACCTGAGTATCAGTACTCTTACTGGAGTCAGTAATTTACCTGAGTATCAGTACTCTTACTGGAGTCAGTATTCTACCTGAGTATCAGTACTCTTACTGGAGTCAGTATTCTACCTGAGTACTCCACTAACACCAGCACTAACACTGTGCAGACACTTGGCCAGAGTCAGAAGAGGTTTCTGGGAGTCGTGCGAGTCACTCGGCGGTTCTTCATGCTCACACAGTAATGATGACTATCCGCCTCTGTCCTTCTGTTACCTGTGTGTGTGCAGTACGCGTGGGTGGAGAAGCACCTGGGCCCTGATTTCCTGGAGCAGATCATTCTGACCAGAGACAAGACCGTAGTGACCGGAGACATCCTCATTGACGACAAGCCTGACATCCACGGTGATTAAGATTCGGTCCTCTCTGCAGAGCCGCTCTTATGACGGGTCACCCTGCTCTCAGAGTTCTCACCATAATGTCTCCTCCTCCAGGTGCAGAACCGAGCCCAGCCTGGGAACACGTTCTCTTCACCGCCTGCCACAACAAGCACTTGCCCTCCAACCCCTACCAGAGACGGCTCCTCTCCTGGGCGGACGACTGGAGGGGCATTCTGCAGAGCAAACGCCAGCCACACTCACCCCCGGGACCTCCTGAGGACCAGCGCGGATAGCATTAGGAGATCAGGGGTGGGGTTGTGGGGGATGTAGGTGACGTGAGCATGAAGCACCTCCGTCCGCTTTCCTGTATAAGACACTGTTCCACACTGTAGTCCCGGCTGTGGACGAGCCGTCGCTCCGGAGTTTACATGGAGCAGAAACTTCCTCACACTGTTACTTTTAATGGAACTCTCCAGCGTTCCGTCTGCCGGGCCTCCGTCTGCCGGGCCTCCGTCTGCCGGGCCTCCAGTCTGCCGGGCCTCCAGTCTGCCGGGCCTCCGTCTGCCGGGCCTCCGTCTGCCGGGCCTCCGTCTGCCAGGCCTCCGTCTGCCGGGCCGTACTGTACAGTCCAGAACCTCAGCCGCCTCCACCTGGTCTTACTAAGGAGCAGAACTCACACACGAGCCCTGAGCAGGAGTCAGGGGGCAGTTACTGAATTCAGTCCATGGGTGGTCTTAATACTAGGTGAAGCCCCATGAGCCAATGGCCTCATCAGAAGACAACTTTTTCATTATTATTATTATTATTATTATGTTTTTATTCGGTTATTTTAATATATATTTGATTATTTTAGTAGTTATTGAGAGAAACTCTCACTTTGCTCCGCCCACACTGAGGCTATAAGAAGTGTTTCAGTCTGGACTGCTTTTTGAATAGGGCTGAGCCAATCAGGACTGAGCTCATTTACATCCATCTTAAAGGCGCAGTAAGAGAAGCGGCCTGTGTAGTTCTGGTTGGTAAAGATGAATTAACGATGTGTGTTGAAATGTAAATAGAGGATACGGCCCTTTAACCACCGCAGCCCAGAGCCTCAGCTGACTCCGCCCCTGACTGTGCGCTCCTGGAGAGCCACTCTGGAAACTCATCACGCTGTCGGCCCCGTGTGCATGAGGGTCTGATCTGAGATCAGTGGTGCTACTCTAGATAGCAGCACGGGTTACTTCACCTGTATCCATGGCAATCAGGCGGAGCTTTCACGAGAAGCTTAGGCACCACCAACATTCAGATTTACAAGCACGTTTAATAAAGAAGTCCTTCCCTCCACGGGTCCTGTTCTGCTCATTAGCTCCTCCCATTTGGGAAGCGTGTTTCTTTACGGGGCAGTCCTGGGCTGGAGGTTAGGGAACCGCCCTTGTGGTCGCCGGTTCGATTCCCTGAACTGACAGTACCGACTGAGGTGCCCTTGGGCAAGGCACCTAACCCCCAACTGCTCCCTGGGCGCCGTGGATAGGGCTGCCCACCGCTCCGGGTAAGTGTGCTCACTGCCCCCTAGTGTGTTCACTAGTGAGTGTGTTTGTGGTGTTTCACTTCACGGAGACTGTGGGATCAACAAGTGTCCCACAGAGAACGCTCCCTGATGGAATTTAGCCTCTGCCTGTCTCTGTACAACCTCAGAAACAGTCTGTACACACACAGGGATGGTCTGTGCACACGGGGACGGTCTATATACACCGGGATGGTCTATACACACCGGGATGGTCTATACACACAGACAGTCTATACACACACGGGGACGGTCTATATACACAGAGACGATCTGTACACACAGACAGTCTTTACACACACAGGGATGGTCTATACACACAGGGATGGTCTATACACACAGGGACGGTCTATATACACCGGGACGGTCTGTACACACAGACAGTCTATACACACACGGGGACGGTCTATATACACAGAGACGATCTGTACACACAGACAGTCTATACACACACAGGGACGGTCTGTGCACACAGGGATGGTCTGCACGTACATCTGGCCTTTGACTGACTGCCCTCTACATATGCAGCAGATGGAGGTCGGGCTGGGAAAGGCTGAAGTGTTCCTTGATGTCCGGCATGTAATGGGAACACAGACCACTCGGTAGCTCCACCTCTGTCTACATCCACAGAGTCATCATCACTGACCGTTTACAGCTCTGAGTATATCAGGACGTCAGTCTGGGGGTCACTCTACATCACTCTCAAACCCATCTCACCATCTCCACCCTCCACCCATCTCAAAACTCAAACCCTCTCTCAACCGCTCTGTCTACACCTAACACCAAACCCTCTCTCCCTCACTCTGTACACACCTCACACCAAACCCTCTCTCCCTCACTCTGTACACACCTCACACCAAACCCTCTCTCCCTCACTCTGTACACACCTCACACCAAACCCTCTCTCCCTCACGCAGGGTGGGTGGAATTCTGCCCTGAAACACTGAATAAAGGCTGATTAATCACATGTATGTTGTAGTGTTGAGTTTGACCACTGGAGGGCAGCAGGAGCGCATTGGAGGACGGAGTCAGCCTTTAACCCAGTTTGTGAGATGCAGCTGGAGAGAGGGACAGCAATGAAGCTACATTATGGCAGAACCTTCTGGTTCTACATAAACACTCCACTTCTACTCTTAGAGCATTCTGGATTTCATAGCTCCTCCCACGTACCGTTAATAAGAGGAACCGTGGTTCAGTACAGGAGCGAACCTTCCGCTCCAGTAATGATGTTCATGGAATTACAGAGGCGTTTAATCCACACTGGCTAAAACGCTGAGGAGCGTTCTCAGACCGAGGAGCGTTCTCAGGCTGCGGAGCGTTCTCAGACTGAGGAGCGTTCTCAGACTGAGGAGCGTTCTCAGACTGGGGAGCGTTCTCAGACTGAGGAGCGTTCTCAGACTGAGGAGCGTTCTCAGACTGCGGAGCGTTCTCAGACTGCGGAGCGTTCTCAGACTGAGGAGCGTTCTCAGACTGGGGAGCGTTCTCAGACTGAGGAGCGTTCTCAGACTGGGGAGCGTTCTCAGACTGGGGAGCGTTCTCAGACTGGGGAGCGTTCTCAGACTGGGGAGCGTTCTCAGACTGAGGAGCGTTCTCAGACTGGGGAGCGTTCTCAGACTGGGGAGCGTTCTCAGACTGGGGAGCGTTCTCAGGCTGCGGAGCGTTCTCAGGCTGCGGAGCGTTCTCAGGCTGCGGAGCGTTCTCAGACTGAGGAGCGTTCTCAGACTGAGGAGCGTTCTCAGACTGGGGAGCGTTCTCAGACTGAGGAGCGTTCTCAGACTGAGGAGCGTTCTCAGACTGCGGAGCGTTCTCAGACTGAGGAGCGTTCTCAGACTGGGGAGCGTTCTCAGACTGAGGAGCGTTCTCAGACTGGGGAGCGTTCTCAGACTGGGGAGCGTTCTCAGACTGGGGAGCGTTCTCAGGCTGCGGAGCGTTCTCAGGCTGCGGAGCGTTCTCAGACGGGAGCGTTCTCAGACTGAGGAGCGTTCTCAGACTGGGGAGCGTTCTCAGACTGAGGAGCGTTCTCAGACGGGAGCGTTCTCAGACGGGAGCGTTCTCAGACGGGGGAGCGTTCTCAGACTGGGGAGCGTTCTCAGGTTGGGGAGCGTTCTCAGACTGGGGAGCGTTCTCAGACTGGGGAGCGTTCTCAGACTGAGGAGCGTTCTCAGGTTGGGGAGCGTTCTCAGACTGGGGAGCGTTCTCAGACTGGGGAGCGTTCTCAGACTGAGGAGCGTTCTCAGGCTGGGGAGCGTTCTCAGACTGAGGAGCGTTCTCAGACTGAGGAGCGTTCTCAGACTGGGGAGCGTTCTCAGACTGCGGAGCGTCCTCAGGTTGGAGAGCGTTCTCAGACTGGGGAGCGTTCTCAGACTGCGGAGCGTTCTCAGACTGGGGAGCGTTCTCAGACTGGGGAGCGTTCTCAGGCTGGGGAGCGTTCTCAGACTGAGGAGCGTTCTCAGACTGGGGAGCGTTCTCAGACTGGGGAGCGTTCTCAGACTGCGGAGCGTTCTCAGACTGCGGAGCGTTCTCAGACTGGGGAGCGTTCTCAGACTGGGGAGCTTTCGCATTCTCAGGTTGCGGAGCGTTCTCAGCCTGCGGAGCGTTCTCAGACTGGGGAGCGTTCTCAGACTGGGGAGCGTTCTCAGACTGGGGAGCGTTCTCAGGTTGGGGAGCGTTCTCAGACTGAGGAGCGTTCTCAGACTGGGGAGCGTTCTCAGACTGGGGAGCGTTCTCAGACTGAGGAGCGTTCTCAGACTGGGGAGCGTTCTCAGACTGGGGAGCGTTCTCAGACTGGGGAGCGTTCTCAGACTGGGGAGCGTTCTCAGACTGGGGAGCGTTCTCAGACTGAGGAGCGTTCTCAGACTGGGGAGCGTTCTCAGGCTGGGGAGCGTTCTCAGACTGCGGAGCGTTCTCAGACTGCGGAGCGTTCTCAGGTTGGGGAGCGTTCTCAGACTGGGGAGCGTTCTCAGGTTGGGGAGCGTTCTCAGACTGCGGAGCGTTCTCAGGTTGGGGAGCGTTCTCAGACTGCGGAGCGTTCTCAGGTTGGGGAGCGTTCTCAGGCTGGGGAGCGTTCTCAGACTGAGGAGCGTTCTCAGGTTGGGGAGCGTTCTCAGGCTGGGGAGCGTTCTCAGACTGGGGAGCGTTCTCAGACTGAGGAGCGTTCTCAGGCTGAGGAGCGTTCTCAGACGGGAGCGTTCTCAGACTGGGGAGCGTTCTCAGATTGGGGAGCGTTCTCAGACTGGGGAGCGTTCTCAGACTGGGGAGCGTTCTCAGGCTGCGGAGCGTTCTCAGACTGGGGAGCGTTCTCAGACTGAGGAGCGTTCTCAGACTGGGGAGCGTTCTCAGACTGGGGAGCGTTCTCAGACTGGGGAGCGTTCTCAGACTGAGGAGCGTTCTCAGACTGGGGAACGCTCCCCAGTCTGAGAACGCTCCCCGTTCTCAGACTGGGGAGCGTTCTCAGGCTGTGGAGCGTTCTCAGGCTGAGGAGCGTTCTCAGACTGCGGAGCGTTCTCAGACTGCGGAGCGTTCTCAGACTGCGGAGCGTTCTCAGACTGCGGAGCGTCCTCCGGTTGGGGAGCGTCCTCCGGTTGGGGAGCGTTCTCAGACTGCGGAGCGTTCTCAGACTGGGGAGCGTCCTCCGGTTGGGGAGCGTTCTCAGACTGGGGAGCGTTCTCAGACTGGGGAGCGTTCTCAGACTGAGGAGCGCGTTCTCAGACTGGGGAGCGTTCTCAGGTTGGGGAGCGTTCCCAGGTTGCGGAGCGTTCTCAGACTGCGGAGCGTTCTCAGACTGGGGAGCGTTCTCAGACTGGGGAGCGTTCCCAGGTTGCGGAGCGTTCTCAGACTGCGGAGCGTTCTCAGACTGGGGAGCGTTCTCAGACTGGGGAGCGTTCTCAGACTGGGGAGCGTCCTCAGACTGGGGAGCGTCCTCAGACTGGGGAGCGTCCTCAGACTGGGGAGCGTTCTCAGACTGGGGAGCGTTCTCAGGCTGGGGAGCGTTCTCAGACTGGGGAGCGTTCTCAGACTGGGAGCGTTCTCAGACTGGGGAGCGTTCTCAGACTGGGGAGCGTTCTCAGACTGGGGAGCGTTCTCAGAATGCGGAGCGTTCTCAGACTGCGGAGCGTTCTCAGACTGGGGAGCGTTCTCAGGTTGGGGAGCGTTCTCAGACTGAGGAGCGTTCTCAGGTTGGGGAGCGTTCTCAGGTTGGGGAGCGTTCTCAGGTTGGGGAGCGTTCTCAGGTTGGGGAGCGTCCTCAGGTTGGGGAGCGTTCTCAGACTGAGGAGCGTTCTCAGGTTGGGGAGCGTTCTCAGGTTGGGGAGCGTTCTCAGGCTGGGGAGCGTTCTCAGACTGAGGAGCGTTCTCAGGTTGGGGAGCGTTCTCAGACTGGGGAGCGTTCTCAGACTGGGGAGCGTTCTCAGACTGCGGAGCGTCCTCAGGTTGGGGAGCGTTCTCAGGTTGGGGAGCGTTCTCAGGTTGGGGAGCGTTCTCAGGTTGGGGAGCGTTCTCAGGTTGGGGAGCGTTCTCAGGTTGGGGAGCGTCCTCAGGTTGGGGAGCGTTCTCAGACTGTCTGTGGGAGGATGTGGGAGAGGTCTGTACGTGTTAGCGCTGTGCTACCAGATAAACTTCCATTAGCTGTATATGCAGCACCAGAGTGTCTCACCTGAGCTCATTTAGAATCAGACTCAGAAGACAGCACACCTGCACCGTCCACCACTGAGCACCAAGCAGCCCAGGCCTTTGAGCTCTGGAGAATTCCACCGGTTTGTTCTGGAGGAGCGGTTATCAGTGAGCTAATCCCCAGCATCTGTCAGCTGAGCTGTAGATTAGCTAGCTTGTTTTTCCACATCGGCACCGAAAACAATCCCGCTTTTAGGGAGAGCAGAAATATCACCCTCCCGGCTCCCGGCATACGGAGGCTGAAATTACCCAGCCCCTCCGTCTGCGCGCGCTCATGCCCACAGATGCTAGGCGTGTTGGATTTGTTTTGGTCAGGGCTAATTTGGTTCCTAAATATAAACTATGTAGTAGGTTCTGTTCCTGCTGGCGTTCCTTCTGATGCTACTTGGAACACAGAACCGCTCGGCGTGTTGTGTAAACACGTCACTTCTGGCTGCTAATGCTAATAAAAGCTCCCGGCCTGAAAGCATTCTGGGTACAGTAGGTCATATGAGTGAGCAGCAGAAGACCGAACTAGTTCGAACGCTGGTTCTGAGGAAAGGCCTGGAGAACCTGCTACCTTAGACAACCTCAGACGTTCCTCACGAAACCAAACATAACACCATGTGATGATCCCTCTGGGCCGAAACCGGAAAGGTACTGAAATTCCTGCCAGAGCCGACCAATCCCGGGACACCTAACGGAGCATTCCCACCTGAAACAAGAGTATTATTATTATGTGCTGTGTGGTTATGGAACATCCTGTAGTGCAGCGCAGCATCCCGCCGCTGAGTTCAGTTTCCAGACGAACACTGGGAACAAAGACGGCCTGCCCCGCCTCCGAGGCACATCCTCATAAATCCAAACTTCATATTAAGCTTCCTAGAGGTAACATTAGCTTCTGGGGTACAGAGGCCGGATTCCTGAAACGAGAACCGGGGACATTTCCAGCTCAGTAGACCGTCATACGCAGGTGTGAGCTCTGGTGAAGGAAGGCGGTTTAAAGATGTTGCTCGGTTTGTAGATGATGGAGCTCCATTCCAGTAGACTGTGTGTCTGTACAGCTCAGATACCTACCATCACCTGGTGGTACGATCCGAGTCCTGTCACCCCCCAACCCGGATCTGATCCCTGGGTCACCTGGTGTACTGAAGAGACGTTGGTGTGGGCTCATTGGACACCCCAAAGCACCTGTAGGTCTTCAGTAGCTCCTCCCACCTCCAAGACATATCATCAGAAGCGAAGCTTCATTCTTAAAGTCATGGAAATCCCAGTGTGGCGCCCCCTCAGGCACGGAGGAGGGACGGCAGGTACGCAGCAGGTACAGGGTTAGGGTTCTGCTGTCTCTCTTTATCAGTGTGGGTTTGTAGGTCACTGTGAGAGGGGACGGGGTCTGACTGGACTGGAGGTCTTTGTGCTGCGTGTGATATTGTACCCAGAGTGCAGCGGGCTGAACCGGCTGCAGCGTTCCCATGAGCACGAAAGTAACCACTGTGCCACTTCCCAGTCATTCCTGGAAAACCCGGGCTTGTTATCTTAAACCAGGCCACGCTCTTTGCTCTCCCGGTGCCGTCTGGAGACCGCGGCTGCTCTGGGATATCAGACTGACCTCCAGCGCCTAACTTCACACGACTATCAGGTGGGCAGCAGTCCAGTGGCGGGACCCGACCATCAGTGTATATGCCTGATCAGAAAGCCTTTCACGACCAACAGCACCCCAGCATGTGCAGCTCAGCCAGAAGCGTGTGTGGACACCCCTTCTAATAAGTGTGTTTGGTTCCCGATGGGTTTATAAAATCCTGCAGCCTCTGTAAACACACAGCGCCGCGGCTGGAAATCTGAAACGCTGGCATACAAACAGATCCCTACGGATCCTATGATTAGATCAACACCATAACCATAAACGATCCACAACCTGGAGCGGGAGGTGCTCACTAACACTCATAAAACACTCACTGTAAAATACTGACTCTAAAACACTCACTGTAAAATACTGACTCTAAAATACTCACTGTAAAATACTGACTCTAAAACACTCACTGTAAAATACTGACTCTAAAAAACACTGAAAAATACTGACTCTAAAACACTGTAAAACTGACTCTAAAATACTCACTGTAAAATACTGACTCTAAAACACTCACTGTAAAATACTGACTCTAAAACACTGTAAAATACTGACTCTAAAACACTCACTGTAAAATACTGACTCTAAAATACTCACTGTAAAATACTGACTCTAAAACACTCACTGTAAAATACTGACTCTAAAATACTCACTGTAAAATACTGACTCTAAAATACTCACTGTAAAATACTGACTCTAAAACACTGTAAAATACTGACTCTAAAATACTCACTGTAAAATACTGACTCTAAAATACTCACTGTAAAATACTGACTAATACTTATAAAATACTCTAAAAATACTCAATAATACTCATAGAATACTCAATCTAAAATACTCACTGTAAAATACTGACTCTAAAATACTCACTGTAAAATACTGACTAATACTTATAAAATACTCTAAAAATACTCAATAATACTCATAGAATACTCAATCTAAAATACTCACTAATACTAATTACTCTAAAATACTTGTTAATACTCATGTAATACTCACTCATGCTCTAATATACTCACCGATACTCACTATAAAATACTAACTTCCCTGGGCTTAGCTGTCCATCTCTGCACAACTGCTAATCTTCATCACTTTACTCTGCTAGCTGACTACGTAGCATGCTAAACGCTACACGGCTAATAACAACTAAAATAAATGTAGAACAGGACAGTTTTCAGGCAGGCGAAGCAAAAACTCACAAACGTTATAACGAACATGGAGCGATTAGTTTGGACAGCTAGCAGGTTAGCTGACTGATAAGGACCGTGTGGAGGGCGAGGCTTCCCTACACAGTGGTCTCATGTCCAACGCAGGTGTAATATCTGAGGGACAAACTGAACGGAAACTGGGGCCCTCTGATATTCCAAGTGGGAATTGGAAGTTGGAAACTTCAGCGTTACCACCTGGTCAAGGAGAGGAGCTGTGAACAGGACTAGGGTGGTCTAGGGTGGTCTAGTCTCTGGGACGTAATGATCGGACTGAGTGTGTTAAAACTCTCTAGCTGACGTTTGGATTGTTTCCCCGTGTGACTGTTCCCCTGAGCGGTTCTCCAGGACCCCCCTGATCAGAGTGGAACCAGAAAACACCAAAAATCAAGGTGAACCATCAACCGAGAACCACCACAAAGCTGACCTGAGTCCGTCCTCGCCCGAGGACCTTCTCCGGAGCTGAGTCCTGAACTAATCTGGAGCTCGAGCCTGTCCTTCACACCAGGGCCCCGGCGCTTCGCTGGCCGTAATGCCTTTCAGAGCTCTTCGTATTAATCCGGAATAGCGGCGGCGGGGCTAATGAGCTGACGAGATGCAGGGTGGGGTGGCAGTAATCATGTGTGGAACATGCTAATGCTGTATTTACAGTCCTCTCGGCGCCGCCATTGGCCCAGAGCGCCATCTGAAATAGCTCCTGAGCTCTGGGCAGACTTTCGGACACAAACAGGCAGCGTGTGAATATGAAGCGAGCGTGTAAGAGCGAGCCGGCCTTCGCTGCATATTCACACGTACCGCGGAGAGAGGGAATTTTCCTCTCCGGTGGGTGTGACGTGTACTTAATCATCAGTGAGTTAATAACGCCGTGCGGTTCTGCTCCTCTGTGCCCCATGTGACGCCAGGGCCCCTCGCTGGTACAGCACTCTGTTTCTCCCTGGCGCTGCCCGCTGGCGCTCGGCACGTAGCGTGGAAAATTTTCCCATTAAGCCTGCCTTTCCTGACTCATGCATTTTCACCTCTTCTTTGAAAACAAGCTGCAGCGACGCATGCAGCGCCCGAACGCATGGCTAAAGATAACCGCGTTTGGGGGTGTAAGTGAGTTTGAGGGATGTGTTGGGCGCCCACTCCGGTTCTCACCGCAGCAGTAACACGGCCTGTAATGCAATCAGTCCCCCGAACACGAACAGCAGCAAACACTCACTCACAGCTTCCAGAGTCACAGCACGGCATCGTACTGATCATACCTCACACAGTACACAACACAGCCGGCACTGTCCTCACACACGCGTGTTCAGGTTTGTGTTTTTCTCATCTGGTCATTTAATCCAGCTAAACGTATTTCAGTACCTCAGGCTGTAACACCATGCATGCACCGAGGAGAGCGCAGGACATAGAACCTACATACACTGGTGTTCCTCCTTCAAATCCAAATCCTGCATTTCCAAACGAGGATGGGGAAATGGGCCGATTCCCAAATCCTAAGCTGCTACGGAACATTAATATTTACACTCCCAACATAAACACACACCGGAGCTACAGAACCAACATGGTGGACCATGTGGAGAACTCCAGCGTTCCAGGCTGGGAAGGGGATGTCGGCACCATCTCCGCGTTCATCTTTAAACCAGGCTGGAGTTCTTCCTGTTCACCAGCTTCCTAATCCACTGTTCCGTTCCACCTTAAATACTGCAGCTAGAGTGTAACTGCAGCACCGTTTAAGGTGGAGCAGAGAATTCCCAAACCAAGCTGGAGAACAGGAACTCCAGCTCCACATCTCTAACAGGATCCCGGAACACCTTTAATCCTGCAGTCTGCACATTCCACTCCGGACAGATTCCCAAACCTCTCCAGACAATATGGAGCAGCTCCGCCCAGCGTCTGACCCTGAAGAGACTGAGGAGAGGAGCAGCTCCACCTTTACTAGCACCACCACCCCAACAGCAGCTCTCTCTCCTGTACCGTACCGCATGCTAGCTCTTGTTCACTCTTGTGGTCTGTCCCTGTCTTTGGTGGTCTGTCCCTGTCTTTGGTGGTCTGTCCCTGTCTTTGGTGGTCTGTCCCTGTCTTTGGTGGTCTGTCCCTGTCTTTGGTGGTCTGTCCCTGTCTTTGGTGGTCTGTCCCTGTCTTTGGTGGTCTGTGCGTCTCTTTGGTGGTCTGTCCCTGTCTTTGGTGGTCTCTCCCTGTCTTTGGTGGTCTGTCCCTGTCTTTGGTGGTCTCTCCCTGTCTTTGGTGGTCTGTCCCTGTCTTTGGTGGTCTGTGCTTGTCTTTGGTGGTCTGTCCCTGTCTTTGGTGGTCTGTCCCTGTCTTTGGTGGTCTGTGCTTGTCTTTGGTGGTCTGTCCCTGTCTTTGGTGGTCTGTGCTTGTCTTTGGTGGTCTGTCCCTGTCTTTGGTGGTCTGTCCCTGCCTTTGGTGGTCTGTCCCTGTCTTTGGTGGTCTGTGCTTGTCTTTGGTGGTCTGTGCGTCTCTTTGGTGGTCTGTCCCTGTCTTTGGTGGTCTCTCCCTGTCTTTGGTGGTCTGTCCCTGTCTTTGGTGGTCTGTGCTTGTCTTTGGTGGTCTGTGCGTCTCTTTGGTGGTCTGTCCCTGCCTTTGGTGGTCTGTCCCTGCCTTTGGTGGTCTGTGCGTCTCTTTGGTGTCCCTGTTTTTAGCTGTGAACTGAGGCACGGTGGAGAGTCCCGAGGAAGTCCTGTGTCACTGTCCTCGTTTTGGCCAGCAGAGGGGGCTGTGACCTCTGGTACTGCCTCAGTTTACTGAACCCTGCTGTGCAAAACTCCAACCGAAGCTCCCACAACATCACTACAAATGTGAGGTGGGGTGGGTGGTGTTGGGGGGGGTGAAATATGGGCTGAGCCTTCTGCGGTAAACGTATATCTGCCTCATCCCTCGTTTTATTACCGACTTCATTTCTAAAACCTCACGGGGAGACAGTAGGACAGATGGATCTTATTCCCTGGTGGTCATTTCCCTACGTGGAGCTCAGAGGAGGTCAGCGCTAGATGAGTCGGTAGCTCCTCTGGCAGTAGTGCCCATCTCTCTTTCTATCCTCGTTCTACACATGCAGTTCCATAGTTCGCACAGCTTCACTCACCGGGGCGTCTACTGTGTGATTCACTGACACGGTTTATTCAAGTTCTTCATTAGCCAGCAGGGTTTACACCTGCGCAGCTCAGAATACCCCAAACGGCCCGCTCCGCATCACCAACAGACTGACCACTGAAATGTTCATGGTTCTAACCCCGGGAACCTGGTCACCTCATCACTCACCGTCAGCAGCAGCTCCGTTCTGAAGTGTATATGAAAGCAAAACATACAAATTTGGAACGCCACCCAGCGTTCCCGCTGGAACCAGAGCGTATTAGCGAGGACTCCCCTGCCAGGTCATATCCAAATCACTAGATCATAAACAGGGGTGACTGCTCAATAACACAGACACAAAAACACTGGTGACCACGTGACGACATGGGAGGTAAACGTGATTAGCGCCTCAGCGTTTACGTTGGTGCATATGTGCTAATTGAATCGTATCAGCGGTGACCGATGTTAGCCCGGAAAGCCGCGTGACTGGAGTAATGGCTTCCTTCCATCTCTGTCCCACTCTGGGAACGCTTCAGGGTGGATAAAGACAGAGGAAGAAACACAGACCCTCTGAGGAGTAGTCACAACAAACACTGCTACAGCTAGCATGCTAAATTAGCGCTACGCTACAGAGTGTGTGGGCATAATGCTCAGATGTTCTGTACAGTGGTGGTGATGGGAACCAGGGTTCTCCATGTCTAGAACACGCTTTACTACCTAACCCACCAATGAAGCTACACGTGTCTTCTGAGTGTGTATGGAATGTTGATGATGAAAACCTGGAAAACCTGGAAATACTAAGTTCCTTTGGGGGACTATTTGACCTCACAGCGCCCTGCAGCATGTATCCCTCCACCATGAATGGAGTTTAAGGCTGAGATCTTCTCCACACTATCATAAACAGCGTCTCAGACATCAGGCAGCGTATTCAGAACCACCTCCTGTAGGAGCTTTCTGTGAGGGAGCGTTTAGAGGGGACGTCTGGTTACCTTCACCTCCACTGGGAACAGTCCTGACTTGATCTAGAACGGAGCGTGTCACACTGAGACACTCTGAATGTCCCTATTGCCTTCCTTATACAGAGATTTGGGTAATGGACACAATTTCCTCTTTACTGCCATGATAACTAAGGATGCTAAAAAAGGGTCTTCATGTATCCCACAGTTCCTTACCTCGGACGCTCGTCTTGCGGAGCTGATGACAGGAGACTCGGATGGTCAGTTATGATGTTCAGGAGGAAATCTCAGGGCTCAGTTCACACGTGTAGGTAGGAGCAGTTCTCTGAGGGTCTTCTCAGTGGGACGTTAGTGAGGGAGCCGGTCATACACGGCTGGGGTATCTAATACAGGTAGACTTTACATTCAGGCCTTCCACACTGAGACTGAACCATAACAGACCGGGTTAGCTACAGAAGGCCTAACCTAGAACCTCACCCCTACCACAGAACTCATTCACTCAGTAATGGTTCTCTGACATTCTACATAGACAGCACGTGACTCAGTTCCCCCAGATGTGGTTCTACACGGTGCACATTTCCACCCTATGATCTGGTTCTAGAATAAAACAAGCTGCTTTTTGATGAGTTCATGAATATTTAGATGAGCTCTGCTCTGAATGAGCCTCTGTGTAAATAAGCTCTGCCCTCATACTGCTTAGTTAGCTATGCTAGTTACTTGGAGCTAATGCTAGTAGCTAGCGTTCCCTGTGCTAGCTACTGGCTCCATCTGGACACCAACACACAGTAGAGTAAAGCTGATCCTCACTATGGAGCTCTCACTTTAAGATGATCTGCTCCAACCGCCACACACGGATACAATTCACACAGCAATGGCTGCTACTTCACGGTCTGCTTGTTGGGGTGGTGGTGCTATAATAAGGTGGAGCTGCTCCTCTCATTCACTCTCTTCAGGGTCAAGACGCTGAGCGGAGACCGTGAGCGGAGCTGCTCCATATTGTCCAGAGAGGTTTGGGAATCTGTCCGGAGTGGAATGTGCAGACTGCAGGATTAAAGGTGTTCCGGGATCCTGTTAAAGATGTGGAGCTGGAGTTCCTGTTTTGGGAATTTTCTGTTCCACCTTAAACGGTGCTGCAGGACATTCTGGTGCCTGTACAAGCTGCAGTGTTTAAGGTGGAACATTGGATTATGAAGCTGGTGAACAGGAAGAACTCCAGCCTGGATTAAAGATAAACATCCACCATGTACCGCTGACAGTTGGGATCCCATCCCCTTCCCAGCCTGGAACGCTGGAGTTCTCCACATGGTCCACCATGTTGGTTCTGTAGCTCCGGTGTGGTTGTATGTAAATGTTGGGGGTGTAAATATTAATGAGTCTGTTCTGTAACAGTTTGGGATTTGGGAATTGGAATCTGTTTTGGAAATGCAGGAGGAACAACCCGCTGCTGTGAAGCTGGAGCTCCAGGGTCTGAGGGCCCGCTGCTGTGAAGCTGGAGCTCCAGGGTCTGAGGGCCCGCTGCTGTGAAGCTGGAGCTCCAGGGTCTGAGGGCCCGCTGCTGTGAAGCTGGAGCTCCAGGGTCTGAGGGCCCGCTGCTGTGAAGCTCTGATTAACACCCTGATCAGGTGATCTGGCGGTGAGGTGAGTGTTTGTGCATGTGGCCTGTATATGACCCCACACTGCTCCCTGTTCTTCCTCCTCTCCACCCGCACACGCTTATAAATAACCCTCATTTGCATATCAGTATGAGTTGTTATGTGATAACGCAGAACAGCAGATACCAGAGGACGTTCACGTCCCGGCTGGATCATCCATCATTAGAACAGACGCGGCTGATTTCCGAGGTAATTGCTGGTTCTTTTGAGAAGTCAGTGCAGCACTACGTCAATGACTCACAAAGCATGTCAGTTCTGCTGAAGACGAGGAGAACGGAGGAGTGAGAACCAGCAGTGAAGAACCTACCTCTTAAATTA
>JAMWET010001719.1:92500-165000 GCA_024036415.1 Prochilodus magdalenae | reverse complement strand
ACTCAGACAGCGGTTATGTAAAGCACACAGGAGCACAAAGAGGGCAGCTGTTTACACTTCACACCATACGCCACGTGTTCACCAATCCATTGATCGTCTATTACCTGTGCATCCTGTAGACCTTCACAACAGCTCTCACTGACCGGCGGCGTCCCGACGGCCACGGCAAACAACACACGCTGCCAACACGCCGAGGCTCGCGCCGAACCGCACCGCTCCCTCCACGATAACAGCTCAATAAGGACACGTGAGAGGCCAGACATTGTCCTCCCATCAAAACATCCGTTTGAGAGAATCCAACATTTACTCTGGAGACGGACAAATAACCGGCACGGCTACTTATTAATGAGGAATAATCAATGACCTATCAGAGCGTGGCTGATGGGCTGCTGTAATGTCTGCGCGGAGCCTCAGGTAAACACTGGGGCAAAGCAAATAATGGAACGTCCTTTGTTTTCCAGAGAGCTCGCAGGATGTTTGTAGGTGTAGTCTCATAATCCATCCGCGCTCGCTGACTCATGTGGGTGCTCTGTGCAGCCGGTACAATAATAACTCCTACAGCGTGATATTAAATAATATATTAAATAATATGTCATTTTTTTGTTGGGTAAATACCCAACTAAAGGTGGTGTTAGGTGTTTCCCAGTTTCAGGAATATGTACTAACTATTGCTACCTCACCTGTCTATTGTCTGTCTATTGTCTGTTTAGAATATACAGTTTTTATAGTCATTTATTATATTTAAATATTTTTTAGGAAATGTGTATATATGTATATTGTTTTATTTTTATTTCCCCCCTGTCTCTCTCTCAGTTCTACACTTTATATATTTTAGCCCTATGTTTAATTATTTTGTGTAAGGTGCCGTTGGATTGCGGCTCAGTTTCGCTCTACACTGTGCAGTGGCAATAAAGGCATCTTATCTTAGGATGCCCAACCTCTCCTTATCCCTGTGCAGAGCAGAGGGTCCAGGGGAATCCAGCTAAACTAAACACTACTGTCCTTCGTAGAGTCGGAATATGATACTCATGTGCTTGAAGCTCAGGGGAGTGCAGGTGTGTGGGGACAATAAGGTACCTGTCAATAACCACGGTGCCTATTTATTGAGCTACACATACAGATTCTGTCTCTCAGTATGGCGTCGTCTCCACCGCTAACACCAACACGACAGACGTAAATGGAGCTGTAGAGGTTCCATGGAGTCCTGTGATAATCCATCGTCACTGAAGATGACACCAGTTCTGCCATTCTGGTAGGGGTGGAAGGTGGACTCCATGACAGTCTGACCGTACGGTGCTGACCACTGCCCTCCAGTGTTTGGGCGACGGACTAAAGCGTCGGTGTTTCTGAGTCACTCCATGACAGTCTGGTACGACACACTGCAGTCTTTGGTGACGGTAACGGTCTGTGTGCATGTAGTCCTGCGTGGTGCAGCCGTCTGTTGATGGTGCTGCACTAACAGGAGGACTCATGGAGGACACCACTGCAGTCTTTGGTGACGGTGACGTGGTGTTAAGGACAGTCGGCTGCCAGTGGATGGTGTGGATGGTTCTCTAATCCTTACCAGCCTGATGAGCCTCAGCAGCTCATTTCCTAGAACCAGTCTGGCCATCCTCTGTTGACCTCTCTGATTAACAAGGTCACTGCCGGTGATGTGAACTTTAGCTGCTGGTTAAATGTGCTGCACTGCTGCCACATGATGGACCTTTTAGATAAGTGCATGGACGAGGAGGTGTAGAGGTGATCCTGATACGGTGCTGGGAGAGTGTTTATACCGTACATCTGTCTGAGGTTTGACCTTTACCTTGGTTTTGACCTTTGTTCTGGATATTAACCGTATTGGAACCTCGTACTTCAGTGTACAGCTCTGCTCTTCATCCCTCGGTTCTTCATGTAAGGTCACTGCTAGGCGCTGTGAGGTCCAGCAGGTTCAGGTTCTGGGCTGAATGCGGTAGAAACTAGACTTCGGCTGGAGGATCAGAAGACGAGGAGAAGCTGTGTGATGATTTGGAAGCTGTCTGTGCTGTTAGACGGGGTGTTCTGTAATGTTCTGAACGTGGATCCAGTCTCTAATGGGATCCGTAATGGAGCAGATAAAGAAGGCTCTCCAGACGGAGCACATCCACACACCACCCGGCTCTAATTCTCTTTTATGGGTTTCTAATGGACTCACACCTGCGTACTGACTCCTGATAGTCTCTGCACTGCCCGTTAAATGAAGAGGGTGATAAAGGATAGGTAGGCCCAGCTGTTCCGCGCAGCTGTTCCTTGTTTAGGGCAGTAACCTGAAGAAAGGAAACATAAACATGGATTAAAGAGATGCCAGCGGATTGCAGGTACAGTGACGGAGGTGCATGTTTAGGACTGTAAGCGCCGAATGGAGCTCCACAGGTCGGTAGAGTGTGGGTTCTCTGTCCAGTGTTTACATGCTAGCCTTCAGGGAACCGTAGATATGGACCCAGGAAACCTCACAAACTTGTATCTGACTTATGTGCATCTTAGACAGCCTCGCGGAGACGCTAACCCGAGGTCTGGAGAACCAGAGAACTTTAGAGCTCCTTAACTCAAACTGACTGATGAACTGCCACACACTTCAGGAAACCGGAGATACAGGTCTCCAGGGTCAGAGCAGGGAAGTCCTCTAGTCTGTTCCACACCCAGTGTTGAAGTGCACATCCCAAAGCATGGTCTCTATCCGTCTCGTAGCCGGTCGTCCTGTTCCTCTTTACCTCCAACTGTTCCAAACATACTGAACCGGTTCATGGGTTTAGATATCTGGTTCTCCAGGGAGAGCTGGATTCGTTCTAAGATCTATTGGTACTCTTCACCGAAGTTCAAAGGTATCCACGTTCTCATGGTTTTGTTTCCTGTCCAGCTTTCACATCCAAACAGAACCACACAGAATCCTGGTCTTTGTTTGTGGGGACAAACCACCGCTAGGGGACTACTCAAGTCCCGGTCTGGGTGACTACGCGGTGCTACACCAGTAAGAGTCCTTGGGCCAGACTCCTAACACCACACTGGCCTCCCTGTAAGATGAGTAGCCCTGTAAGTGGCTCTAGACACAGGAACACCGGGCGTCAGCATTACGCATAAAGGCATTCCGAGGTTTATGGACTGGACTGACCATCCGGCTCTCTCCCACCAGCCGGACAGAGGGAGTGATCGGAGCTCTTTCCTTAGATCCAGACGTAGTCCGTGTTCACGTCACACTCAGTACTGTCCCTGAGAAGCACTAGGAGCTTCCCACCAGCAGATACCATCTCTCCCTGACTCTGCTTCCTGTTTGTCCTTCAGTAAAGACGGACAGCGGGAAAACAATGTGGATGGGATGAATACGGCCTGCTAAGGAGAAAACAAATGTCTTCCTGATCCGTTCTGGTGAAAGCCCATCGATTAAGCCGTGTGTCTCACTGAAGAACTGATTAACCATGGAACTCCGTCATCTCTCCTTTACTAGAGACACTGAGCCGTAATCAGACATGATGGAGAGAGTGGAGTGGGGGAAGAGCAGCTGAGGAGAATGAGAGGAGATCTCTGTCTTTACTGACGGAGAGGAACCCTCAGGGTCTTCTGGGCCTTCAGAGAAGATCTGATGGCTTCTGGGAAGTGAAAAGGCCTGACTAATTATTCATCCCTTCTTATTCAGGACAACCTCACATCATAGCTCTGCACACGGTACTGGAGTTACTGCACACTGATTATAGCTCTAGAGGTGCTGGAGTTACCTCACACGGATTATAGTTTGGGAGGTACTGGAGTTACCTCACACGGATTATAGCTCTGCACACGGTACTGGAGTTACTGCACATAGATTATAGCTCTGGAGGTGCTGGAGTTACCACACATGGATTATAGCTCTACACACGGTACTGGAGTTACTGCACATAGATTATAGTTCTGGAGGTACTGGAGTTACCTCACACGGATTATAGCTCTGCACACAGTACTGGAGTTACCGCACACGGATTATAGCTTTGCACACAGTACTGGAGTTACTGCACATAGATTATAGTTCTGGAGGTACTGGAGTTACCTCACACGGATTATAGCTCTGCACACGGTACTGGAGTTACCGCACACGGATTATAGCTCTACACACGGTACTGGAGTTACTGCACATAGATTATAGCTCTACACACGGTACTGGAGTTACTGCACATAGATTATTGCTCTGCACACAGTACTGGAGTTACTGCACACTGATTATAGCTCTGCACACGGTACTGGAGTTACTGCACACTGATTATAGCTCTACACACGGTACTGGAGTTACCTCACACGGATTATAGTTCGGGAGGTACTGGAGTTACATTGTGAAGCTCTGGATGTCCAGTTCCTCTGTGGCGTCTGGAGAGAGACAGTGAGCGAGCTCTCCTATTGGTCAGGAGTCGATACGCCACTGTTCATTAGTGGTACAGTGACAGAAGAATCAACCAATCATGCAAACATCAATCTAGGCCCCCTGGAAGTTCTAGATATGGCACTGTCTGAGTGGCCTCTCAATCAGTGGGTCTGAACAGCCACTTAAATCACTGTTAGCTTAGTGCTAACAAACTAGCATTGTGGTAGAGCTCTGTTTTCCTTCTGGGTTAGGGTTAGGGTTCTAACCGAAAGCCTTGGTTCACCACCAGTCACTAACGCAGTTCTGTTTACCTGCTCTAATACAGACCCAGGTAGACCAAGCAGGAAGATAGCAGAACCCACACCAGAACCAGAACTGCCTCTGTGACACTACACCCGCTCTGAATCTGCTGCGAGGTCACAGTGGAGTAACTCTCTTACCCTTCCTCTGGGTTTACGGGTCAGTGGGGTTTAATGGACCTGCACCGGTCCAACACATGTTTGGCTCTAGCCTGCGATGGTGGAACCCGTGCATTCAGTCTTTGGAACCGTGGAAGCTGGAGCTTTGGCAACCGTGGGAAGCTGTTCGGATTTATCCTCTGCAGCTGAGTTTTTGACCATCCAGCAGCAGTCATAGAGCACATCACTACGGTCCACTAGATGTCTAGTCCGGAAACAGCCTCTTCTGGATTTACCTGAGGTTGAACATGGACAGGATCTGAGGTATTGATGTTGGATGATCCCAGCTGTAGGATAGTAGATAGGAATCAAGTCGGATCTGAAAATCCTAGTTTCCCAAAACAGCTCAAACGGAAACCTCTAGCTTGTCATAAATGTCAGCACTAAAAACTGGATGTCACTCTGGAGCCCACCTTCCCCTGTTAAAAGGCCCTCAGATGTCACAGCCCATCTTCCCCTGTAAATTAGCCTCTGCTGCGTAGGATGGACTCAGCATCATTCCAGTCATGAGGTGGCGGCAGATGAAACGATTCCCAGGCTCTGCAGAAGGACTTTATGTGCTAATTCAATCAGTTTCTGAAGATTGCTGTTCGTCCAGCCTTAACCTTCCGTGTCGAGACAAACAAAGTGGTCCCTATGGTGCTCTCCAGCTCTTCTCATCTGACCACAATGGTGCTCTGCTCTGCTACAGATCATGTGCTGCTGTTCTAGCTGGCTGGAAACAGATTACATAACCTCTCACGTAAGAGCGGCTCCTCACAAACGGGCCACCTGCGGGAATCTCCCTGCATTCATTCCGGAAAAGTTGGGACATTTAGTAAACCCGAATCTGTGACTTGTTCTGTCTCGTGAAGAACTTGATTGTATCTCGTAAATAGAAACAAAACAGAACTTTAAATTACATCAGAGAGTTTCCGGAATATTCCAGTTACACTGTCTGTACAGTGATGGACATGGTCAGAATCATCCACCAGTTCAGAAAGAACATTATCAACACAGGATCCCAAAGAATTCCAGCCCTTTACATCGCTGGTTAGCACTGGTTAGCATTACTGCTACTGAGAGCTGATGGGTTAGCGTTACTGCTACTGATAGCTGATGGGTTAGCATTGCTGCTACTGAGAGCTGATGGGTTAGCATTACTGCTACTGAGAGCTGATTGGTTAGCATTACTGCTACTGAGAGCTGATTGGTTAGCATTACTGCTACTGAGAGCTGACTGGTTAGCATTACTGCTACTGAGAGCTGATTGGTTAGCGTTACTGCTACTGAGGGCTGATTGGTTAGCGTTACTGCTACTGAGAGCTGATTGGTTAGCGTTACTGCTACTGAGAGCTGATTGGTTAACGTTACTGCTACTGAGAGCTGATGGGTTAGCGTTACTGTTACTGAGAGCTGATGGGTTAGCGTTACTGCTACTGAGAGCTGATTGGTTAGCGTTACTGCTACCTGCTACTGAGAGCTGATTGGTTAGCGTTACTGCTACTGAGAGCTGATTGGTTAGCGTTACTGCTACTGAGAGCTGATGGGTTAGCGTTACTGCTACTGAGAGCTGATTGGTTAGCGTTACTGCTACTGAGAGCTGATTGGTTAGCGTTACTGCTACTGAGAGCTGATTGGTTAGCATTACTGCTACTGAGAGCTGATTGGTTAGCGTTACTGCTACTGAGAGCTGATTGATTAGCGTTGCTGCTACTGAGAGCTGATTGATTAGCGTTGCTGCTACTGAGAGCTAATTGGTTAGCGTTACTGCTACTGAGAGCTGATTGGTTAGCGTTACTGCTACTGAGAGCTGATTGATTAGCGGTTGCTGCTACTGAGAGCTAATTGGTTAGCGTTACTGCTACTGAGAGCTGATTGGTTAGCGTTACTGCTACTGAGTGCTGATTAATTAGCATTGCTACTATTGATTAGCTTTTGTTTTTGATTTAGTACTGAGATGAGATGATTTATAAAGTAGCTCATTATTAGTAGGGGTGATCTAACTAGCAGGTACTAAATTGAGAAGAAAGAAAGAAAAACAAACAAACATCATTTAGAATCATCATTAGTAAAGATTAGACATCATATTAAAGTCATATCTTTAGCAACCAATCCGCGTCACACGCTTATGACGCAGAAACGAGCGTCAGGGTTAGTGATTAGGGCGTTGTCCCAAATGCCTCCCTGCTCCCTACGTAGGCTTTAAACATAATGGCTCTTGCGACCAGAACGGGGCGTACTCTCTCTAACAGAGGTACGTGGGGTTCGGCTGGGTGTCCCCTCCGTACCTTGAATGTACGGGTTAAGTGCAGAAACTCATAACGTCATAACCCGCGTAGTGCACTATGTAGGGAGCAAGGAGCGATTGGAGACGGAGCCCTGCCCGAACATGGCGAGCGCCGTGCCGGTGGTGGAGGATGGGGAGGATTTCTCCTTTTTACCCCTCATACACGACATCATCAAATGGTAGGAGTGTTTACTCTCACACGGGTGTGGGGAAGCGGGGGGTCGCCAGGGACACGAGCGGAATATGCGGAGTTGGGATCCTTTCCTCTCCCGACTGAGGTCGCTAAGCACCTGGAGGCTAGCTGGCTAACTGTTTGGGTCGCTGTAGGGCGAGTTAATGTGAGGCTGTACCGAATATGAATGGGGTATCGTTCTGACCCGAGAGGCGCAGGGTTAGGCTCCCCGGTGTGATACATATAGATATATTATATTATAATAAAATGTGAATTCAGCCGTTTATTCCCAGCTCCCAGTCCACCTTAAAGCTGCAGCAGCCTGAACTGAAGTGCTGCAGCAGTTAAGGTGGAACGGGAGATTGGAATAGGGGTGCCCCAGTCTTGCTGAATGGGTGGTGTGTTTGTCAGACTGCTGCGTCACTGGAGCATTCCTCATGGTGTGAGGTGGTTCAGATGTTCTGTACTGTGGTGGTGAAGGGAACCAGGGTTCTCCATGTCTAGAACACTTTATTGACTATCTAGAACCACCGGTGAACCTACACGTGTCTTCTGAGTGTGTATGGAATGTTGAGGATGAAAATCTGGAAAACCTGGAAATACTAAGTTCCTTTGGGGGACTATTTGACCTCACAGCGCCCTGCAGCATGTATCCCTCCACCATGAATGGAGTTTAAGGCTGAGATCTTCTCCACACTATCATAAACAGCGTCTCAGACATCAGGCAGCGTATTCAGAACCTCCTCATGTAGGAACTTCCTGTGAGGGAGCTTTTAGAGGGGATGTCTGGTTACCTTCACCACCACTGGGACCAGCTCTGACTGCATCAAACCAAATCACTTTTATTGTCACGTCACGTCACGTCTAGAACAAGAAAAGGGTTTTTAATGCTAACACTGTTTGTCTCTGACCCACAGTATGGACAAGGAGAACCAGGACGTCCACCAGGAGTTGAACAGGCTGAGGGTGCGGATCCAGGAGGCGCGGGAGCAGATTTTGGCCATGCCCGGGATCGAGGCGAGTCCTGAGGCGCAGCAGCAAAGGCTGTGCACGCTCCGGGATCAGGTCCGCATCAAGAACCAGCTCCTGCACAAGTACAAGGGCCTGTGCATGTTCGACATCCCCAAACCTTCCTGAGGAGCCCTCCGCTGGCTCCTCCGCTGGCTCCTCCGCTGGCCCCCCCGCTGGCTCCTCCGCTGGCCCCTCCGCTGGCTCCTCCGCTGGCCCCTCCGCTGGCTCCTCCGCTGGCTCCTCCGCTGGCCTATTTATTGCCTGATGGACTGCGTTTCTCCTCGGTCACATGACTGTGTGTTTGTCAGGACAGAGTTTGTTGTTGTTTATTTCAGAGCTCTAATAAACATATTTTATGAGAACGTGTTCAGCAGCGTCTCTGCGGTTCCTGGTAAAGCCTGGCCGTAGGATTGTGGGTCCCCCTTCAGGGACTTGGTACTGGGTCTCGCCAGGCCGGTTATATAATGATGAGTGGTAAACGAGGCTGAAGCCCCCAGCTAATCCTTATATAACCCGCACGCTGCAGTGACACCATGCGGCTGCAGTTCACCAGAAAGACTGATGGGCCGCGGTCGGCGTGTCACAGTCACCGTGTTTACGGAGTTAGAACACCAGTACTCATCTAAACAGATTTACAGGCCTGGATCAGCGACGCTGCCTCACACCTGGAGGTGCAGACGCACGGTATGACACCCAAACACAAATCATAACAGTGTCCCAGTGACAGTCGTTGGGGTATCCCAGGTGTTTGTTAGATGGTTGTTGGAGTATTCCAGGTGTTTGTTAGACGGTTGTTGGGGTATCCCAGGTGTTTGTTAGAAGGATGTTGGGGTATCCCAGGTGTTTGTTAGAAGGATGTTGGGGTATCCCAGGTGTTTGTTAGAAGGATGTTGGGGTATCCCAGGTGTTTGTTAGACGGTTGTTGGGGTATCCCAGGTGTTTGTTAGACGGTTGTTGGGGTATCCCAGGTGTTTGTTAGACGGTTGTTGGGGTATCCCAGGTGTTTGTTAGACGGTTGTTGGGGTGTCCCAGGTGTTTGCTAGACGGTTGTTGGGGTATCCCAGGTGTTTGCTAGACGGTTGTTGGGGTATCCCAGGTGTTTGTTAGACGGTTGTTGGGGTGTCCCAGGTGTTTGTTAGAAGGTTGTTGGGGTATCCCAGGTGTTTGTTAGACGGTTGTTGGGGTATCCCAGGTGTTTGCTAGACGGTTGTTGGGGTGTCCCAGGTGTTTGCTAGACGGTTGTTGGGGTATCCCAGGTGTTTGCTAGACGGTTGTTGGGGTATCCCAGGTGTTTGCTAGACGGTTGTTGGGGTATCCCAGGTGTTTGCTAGTTGGTTGTTGGAGTATTCCAGGTGTTTGCTAGTTGGTTGTTGGGGTATCCCAGGTGTTTGTTAGACGGTTGTTGGGGTATCCCAGGTGTTTGCTAGTTGGTTGCTGGGGTATCCCAGGTGTTTGTTAGACGGTTGTTGGGGTGTCCCAGGTGTTTGTTAGACGGTTGTTGGGGTATCCCAGGTGTTTGCTAGACGGTTGCTGGGGTGTCCCAGGTGTTTGTTAGACGGTTGTTGGGGTATCCCAGGTGTTTGCTAGTTGGTTGTTGGGGTATCCCAGGTGTTTGCTAGTTGGTTGTTGGGGTATTCCAGGTGTTTGTCAGACGGTTGTTGGGGTATCCCAGGTGTTTGCTAGTTGGTTGTTGGAGTATTCCAGGTGTTTGTTAGACGGTTGTTGGGGTATCCCAGGTGTTTGTTAGAAGGTTGTTGGGGTATCCCAGGTGTTTGTTAGATGGTTGTTGGGGTATCCCAGGTGTTTGCTAGTTGGTTGTTGGGGTATCCCAGGTGTTTGTTAGATGGTTGTTGGGGTGTCCCAGGTGTTTGCTAGACGGTTGTTGGGGTGTCCCAGGTGTTTGTTAGACGGTTGTTGGGGTATCCCAGGTGTTTGCTAGTTGGTTGTTGGGGTATCCCAGGTGTTTGTTAGACGGTTGTTGGGGTGTCCCAGGTGTTTGTTCGAAGGTTGTTGGGGTATCCCAGGTGTTTGTTAGATGGTTGTTGGGGTATCCCAGGTGTTTGTTAGATGGTTGTTGGGGTGTCCCAGGTGTTTGCTAGACGGTTGTTGGGGTGTCCCAGGTGTTTGTTAGACGGTTGTTGGGGTGTCCCAGGTGTTTGTTCGAAGGTTGTTGGGGTATCCCAGGTGTTTGTTAGATGGTTGTTGGGGTGTCCCAGGTGTCCCTGGTGGCTCTCATCCTTCATGGTAAATAAGGTGTGAATGGACATGTGTCGTCATTATATAATCTGGGTGCCAAAACTTCTGCACTCCATTCGTTCCTGTTGGAATAAAATCATCATGTTCTGATAAATGTACACAAACCGTACATCCAGAGGGAACATTCCAGAGTAGGAACGGTGTCGAGACCTCAGAAACAGCAGGAGGAGCTTGTGGACAAAACATCTGGAAGAGAAAGAGGATGATAAACAACAACAATTAGTGAAATCTGTACTAATCAGTAACAGTAATAATAATAATAATACATACTAATAATCAATAATATTAATACATACTACTACTAATAAATAATAATCATAATCAATAAATAATAACTGATAGAAAATAAATGCAGTGAAATGAATAATTGTGAAACAGCCCTCTGAAATGTTCTGAGCTGTGTGTGTCCGTCTGATCCGTCAGTGACTCGTTCTGTTTCTTTAGTGTGTAAAAACAAACAGAACGTAAGGAACCATGTAGAACACCAGCGGTCCGTTCCTTGTGATGGTCCTGACACAGGGAGGAGGTGAGGAGGAAAGCGGCTGGCACTCCTGCATGGTCCTGAATTAAAGCTGACCTGAGGGGGAGTGACACCTCCTCCATATGCAGTAGAGCAGGACGGGGAGGCGTGTCTCCTGAAGGAGTTTGAGTGGTCGGATCTAAAGAGGAGAACCTTGTGTAGGACATTATATATCCGGATGGAGAAACTAATGAATGTAACTGTGTTTAAAAGGTGGGAACGCCATGTGTCCTGAAGGGGGCGCTTCACATCATCAGACTAGCATACTTATATACTTATACTTATCCCTGTATACGAACATACTTATCCCTGTATAAGAACATACTTATCCCTGTATACGAACATACTCATCCCTGTATAAGAACATACTCATCCCTGTATAAGAACATACTTATCCCTGTATACGAACATACTTATCCCTGTATACGAACATACTTTTCCCTGTATACAAACATACATACATATCCCTGTATAAGAACATACTCATCCCTGTATAAGAACATACTCATCCCTGTATAAGAACATACTTATCCCTGTATACGAACATACTTATCCCTGTATACGAACATACTTATCCCTGTATAAGAACATACTGATCCCTGTATAAGAACATACTTATCCCTGTATATGAACATACTTATCCATGTATAAGAACATACTTATCCGTGTATAAGAACATACTTATCCCTGTATAAGAACATACTCATCCCTGTATACGAACATACATACTTATCCGTGTATAAGAACATACTCATCCCTGTATAAGAACATACTTATCCCTGTATAAGAACATACTTATCCCTGTATAAGAACATACTCATCCCTGTATAAGAACATACTTATCCCTGTATACGAACATACTCATCCCTGTATACGAACATACATACATATCCCTGTATAAGAACATACTTATCCCTGTATAAGAACATACTTATCCCTGTATAAGAACATACTTATCCCTGTATACGAACATACATACTTATCCCTGTATAAGAACATACTTACCCCTTTATATAAACATACATACTTATCCCTGTATATGAACATACTTATCCCTGTATAAGAACATACTTACCCCTTTATATAAACATACATACTTATCCCCGTATTAGAACATACTCATCCCTGTATAAGAACATACTTATCCCTGTATAAGAACATACTCATCCCTGTATACGAACATACATACATATCCCTGTATAAGAACATACTTATCCCTGTATAAGAACATACTTACCCCTTTATATAAACATACATACTTATCCCTGTATAAGAACATACTTATCCCTGTATACGAACATACTTATCCCTGTATAAGAACATACTTATCCCTGTATAAGAACATACTCATCCCTGTATAAGAACATACTTATCCCTGTATAAGAACATACTTATCCCTGTATACGAACATACTCATCCCTGTATACAAACATACTCATCCCTGTATAAGAACATACTTATCACTGTATACAAACATACATACATATCCCTGTATAAGAACATACTTATCCCTGTATACGAACATACTTATCCCTGTATAAGAACATACTTATCCCTGTATACGAACATACTTATCCCTGTATACGAACATACTTATCCCTGTATAAGAACATACTGATCCCTGTATAAGAACATACTGATCCCTGTATAAGAACATACTGATCCCTGTATAAGAACATACTTATCCCTGTATATGAACATACTTATCCATGTATAAGAACATACTTATCCGTGTATAAGAACATACTTATCCCTGTATAAGAACATACACATCCCTGTATACGAACATACATGCATATCCCTGTATAAGAACATACTCATACCTGTATAAGAACATACTTATCCCTGTATACGAACATACTTATCCGTGTATAAGAACATACTTATCCCTGTATAAGAACATACTTATCCCTGTATAAGAACATACTTATCCCTGTATAAGAACATACTTATCCCTGTATAAGAACATACTCATCCCTGTATACGAACATACATACTTATCCCTGTATATGAACATACTTATCCCTGTATACGAACATACTCATCCCCGTATTAGAACATACTTATCCCTGTATAAGAACATACTTATTCCTGTATAAGAACATACATATCCCTGTATAAGAACATACTTATCCCTGTATAAGAACATACTTACCCCTTTATATAAACATACATACTTATCCCCGTATTAGAACATACTTATCCCTGTATAAGAACATACTTATCCCTGTATACGAACATACATACTTATCCCTGTATATGAACATACTCATCCCTGTATAAGAACATACTTATCCCCGTATAGGAAAATACTTATCCCTGTATAGGTACATACTCATCCCTGTATAAGAACATACATATCTCTGTATAAGAACATACTCATCCCTGTGTATGAACATACACATGAATGGAGTTTAAGGCTGAGATCTTCTCCACACTATCATAAACAGCGTCTCAGACAGCCTCCTGTAGGAACTTTCTGTGAGGGAGCTTTTAGAGGGACGTCTGGTTACCTTCACCTCCGGCTCCGACTTGATCTAGAACAGAGCGTGTCACCCTGAGCCACTCTGAAAGCCTTTGTTTACGTCTGAACTGATTAATGATGTGGTAATAAATTTCTCCAACAGGGAAAACCTTCTTCATAAAAACAGAACCACAAGGTTATTTTCCAAACTCGTTTATTTCATGTTCCTCTTATTTCAGAGTTTACAGTCACATGTTAGAATAAATACATTCACCAAAAACTTTGTTCCAAAAGCAACAAACATTCAAGTCCGATCATTTGTTTTAAAGTAACAAACGCGTGTAAACAGTGGGCTACTCTCGCAGGAGTCTCGCTGGAGTGGGCTACTCTCGCTGGAGTCTCCGGTCAGCAGGTCGCTATAGAGGCAGCTGTAACAAGCACGCTATGGAGTGAAAGTCGAGTCTCACGAGGAACTAAAGCCACATCACAGAGCGCTTGGGCCGAACGGAACACAGTTCACACGTCTCATGGACATTAACACGCACTCTGCATGGCGAGGGGTCATACTCCCCCGCCCCGTGCGCATGCGCCACTTTCAACGTCGCCGCCTGGAAACGGCAACAGCGTGTGCTTCCAACAGCCTGCAGCTCAACCGTGTGGTGCACGTGGTGGCGGATTGCCGTGGTTCCAGCGGGACGGTCTTTAGCTGATCACGCACCTCTCTTTGTCCTTGCCCTGTCCGCCGCCCACCGCCTTCTCCTTGATGTACATCAAGTCACTGTGCACGCTGGGCCGCCGGGCAAAGGGTGCCACAATGCCGTACGCGCCACCATCCTTCAGCTTCTTGCTGCGGAACGACTTTCGGTGCAGCATGTCGCAGTACTGCAAGGACACTTTGCGGTGCAGGTCCGGACTCATCTCATTAGGCAGCTTGGCCATGGTGAAGAGCGTCTGGAACATGAGGTCCACGTTGGTGTTGCGCTTGGCCGAGATCTCGAAGTAGGCGCACTGCTCGTCTCCGGCCACCAGATGCTCTATCTCCTCGCGCTGGACCTCACGGGAGAACTCGCGGTCGCCCTTGTTGCCGCAGATGACCAGCGGCACATCTATGTTCTCTTTGGTCTTGTTTTTCAGGCACGACTTGGTCTCGTAGATCTGCTGCTTCAGGCGCTGCACCTCCCGAAAGGACTCTCGGTTGTCCAGGCTGAACACCAGGAGGAACACGTCACCTGTGGACGAGACGGAGGAGCACTCTGGTTACTTCTCAAGATCATTGCAGACATTCATCATTGTGGTTCTGTTTGTGCAAAACAGTGTTTGGGTTCTACACAGTACCAAACAAAGGTCATTTGGTTTGCAACATGAGTCAAACACTATTTAGGTGCTAGATATTTGCAGTGCTTCTATTGAAGAAGCTCTAGAAACTTTTCCTTAAAGAACAATACACAACAGGTTCCCCGTTATGGAGAAGAGCATTCTCACCATGCAAAGAACCATTCAAGCACATCAGATGGTATATAAAGGTACCAAAGACAGTTCTGCCATAGAAGAACCACTAAAGAACCTTGTAGTGCATCTGTAAAAGAGGTGTGTTGAGCCTTCACACCATTTCTACATTTTGTGAAGCTCCAAAAGGAAGCGCGGTTCCTCTATAGCATCACCAGTGTGCACACAACCAAAGAGCCCTCGGAGAGCCACCTTGGGCTCTGGTATTTACCTGTAAGAATGGACAGTCTCCTCATAGCAGGGAAGGGATGGTTCCCGGAGGTGTCCAGAATGTCCAGCTGGTAAACATCTCCCCTGATGCTGTACAGCTTCCTGTGAAAGTCCTCGATGGTCGGCGTGTACTGCTCTTCGAACCTGCCGTTGAGGAACCGGGACACGATGGCCGACTTGCCGACCTTGGTGGAGCCCAGGATGACCATCCTGTAACAGTTCTTGGGCGGGATGTCGAACTCGCTCTCCGAGGGTGCCATTTTCTTAATCATGGTGCGTAGTTCCAAAACAAGCCAAGGTTCCTTGGGTTCTAGGAACGGAGAGCTCGCTGCTAGTCTCTGACTCCTTCAGGGCGAGCATGGGCTTTTTATATTGGTCCTGGAGCTCCTCCCACCACAACACAGTAGTGAGCGAGGCTGGAGAAAGGAGGGGGGAGGGCGGGGCCTCAGCCCACCCAGCCTGCTCGCTTCAGCTTCGTGCGTCATTCCAGCTCTCTGCTGAGACGGAACAGCCGCGGAGAGAGCCGCGTTTGCTCTGTGGTGCAGCCAGGAACCGGGGCGACGTTGGGTGAAGGGGCCGCTTTTCTGCAAGCTGAGTGCAGCTGAGGGGCTGGTGGTAATGCTAAACTGTTGTCATGGTAACGGTAAGGATGGATTAGAGCCATCTGCATAAGGCTGTGGTTCGAATTTCCTGTTCCACCTTAAATGGTGCAGCAGTTGCATTCTGGAGCTTCGGGAAATTTAAGGTGGAACAAATAAAGGTGGGAGATCTGGTGTATTCCTCCTTTACTGCCAAAGCAGAGCTGGTAAAGCTCCAACCAGGAATGTTTCCAGCCCTGTCCCACTGATTGCTTGGAAGATACCAGGAAGCAGAGCTCGCTCTTTGCAGAGCGCCGATTTCACCAGCCAGAGAATGGTCGGAGAACATTAATGCACTCACTGTTCTCACTTCTCCACCACCATAAGACACACCTAGAGCACTCCAAGGGTGAGCGTGCCCTCCTCAATCAGACCACAAGAGGGCACACATGGGTCAGCCAGCCCAATGTCCATTCCAGCCAGCCAAACGTCAACAACCACACTGAGACGTGTGCTGTTCGGTCCACTGACGTGCAGGTTCTTGACACGTTCAGGCTTTAAGACCCCAACACATGAAAATCCACTACCAGTCAAACAAACAGTCCATCACACCCTGAACACTGGTTTAACTGGCTTAACACTGACCTGCCTTTGAACAAATATGCACATGTCTGTTCAGGGTGTTCAGTCTGCAGCAGAGCATCATGTAAGCCTGAGCACAGTGTGCTGCTGAGCGCCGAGCTGATTAGTGGCTCGCTAAGGCCTAATGTGTTGTGGCAAAGGAGGGGGCGGAGTCTAATTAATCTTCTTTATGTTGAGTATAAACATGCATCTCCATTTTTGTCTGTTTGTACTTTTATGCATCATATGATCACATGATCTGCTGTTTACACTGTATGGGAATTTCATGATGACTGGACCAACAGAAACGACCCAAAGCCGCTTGGAACGACGTTCGGTTCCACTCAGAGTTAAAGAAGGTGTTGACGCTGCCGTTCTGGAGATCCGTGTTCTTCCATAAACCTAAAGCCGAGATTCCATAAAGCTAAAGCTGAGATTCCATAGAGCTGAAGCCGAGATTCCATAAAGCTGAAGCCGAGATTCCATTAAGCTGAAGCCGAGATTCCATAGAGCTGAAGCCGAGATTCCATAAAGCTGAAGCCGAGATTCCATAGAGCTGAAGCCGAGATTCCATAGAGCTGAAGCCGAGATTCCATTAAGCTGAAGCCGAGATTCCATAGAGCTGAAGCCGAGATTCCATAGAGCTGAAGCCGAGATTCCATAGAGCTGAAGCCGAGATTCCATAAAGCTGAAGCCGAGATTCCATTAAGCTGAAGCCGAGATTCTATAAAGCTGAAGCCGAGATTCCATTAAGCTGAAGCCGAGATTCTATAAAGCTGAAGCCGAGATTCCATTAAGCTGAAGCCGAGATTCTATAAAGCTGAAGCCGAGATTCCATAAAGCTAAAGCTGAGATTCCATTAAGCTGAAGCCGAGATTCCATTAAGCTGAAGCCGAGATTCCATAGAGCTGAAGCCGAGATTCCATAGAGCTGAAGCCGAGATTCCATAAAGCTGAAGCCGAGATTCCATTAAGCTGAAGCCGAGATTCCATTAAGCTGAAGCCAAGGTTACATAAAGCTGAAGCCGAGATTCCATAGAGCTGAAGCCGAGATTCCATAAAGCTGAAGCCGAGATTCCATAAAGCTGAAGCCGAGATTCCATAAAGCTGAAGCCGAGATTCCATTAAGCTGAAGCCGAGATTCTATAAAGCTGAAGCCGAGATTCCATTAAGCTGAAGCCGAGATTCCATAAAGCTGAAGCCGAGATTCCATAAAGCTAAAGCCGAGGTTCTATAAAGCTGAAGCCGAGATTCCATAAAGCTGAAGCCGAGATTCCATAAAGCTGAAGCCGAGATTCCATAAAGCTGAAGCCGAGATTCCATAAAGCTGAAGCCGAGATTCCATTAAGCTGAAGCCGAGATTCCATTAAGCTGAAGCCGAGGTTCTATAAAGCTGAAGCCGAGATTCCATAAAGCTAAAGCTGAGATTCCATTAAGCTGAAGCCGAAGTCCTATAAAGCTGAAGCAGAGATTCCATAAAGCTGAAGCCGAGATTCCATTAAGCTGAAGCCAAGGTTTCATAAAGCTGAAGCCGAGATTCCATAGAGCTGAAGCCGAGATTCCATAAAGCTGAAGCCGAGATTCCATAAAGCTGAAGCCGAGATTCCATAAAGCTGAAGCCGAGATTCCATAGAGCTGAAGCCGAGATTCTATAAAGCTGAAGCCGAGATTCCATTAAGCTGAAGCCGAGATTCCATTAAGCTGAAGCCAAGGTTTCATAAAGCTGAAGCCGAGATTCCATAGAGCTGAAGCCGAGATTCCATAAAGCTGAAGCCGAGATTCCATAAAGCTGAAGCCGAGATTCCATAAAGCTGAAGCCGAGATTCCATTAAGCTGAAGCCGAGATTCTATAAAGCTGAAGCCGAGATTCCATTAAGCTGAAGCCGAGATTCCATAAAGCTGAAGCCGAGATTCCATAAAGCTAAAGCCGAGGTTCTATAAAGCTGAAGCCGAGATTCCATAAAGCTGAAGCCGAGATTCCATAAAGCTGAAGCCGAGATTCCATAAAGCTGAAGCCGAGATTCCATAAAGCTGAAGCCGAGATTCCATTAAGCTGAAGCCGAGATTCCATTAAGCTGAAGCCGAGGTTCTATAAAGCTGAAGCCGAGATTCCATAAAGCTGAAGCCGAGATTCCATGAAGCCAAACCACAGGAGAAAGAAGCATAGATTCCATACGGCCGACCACACAGATCTCAAAGTCAAAGCACAGATTCCTAACAGCGGATACACAGATTCCATAAAGCCGAAGCACAGACTTCCACATCCATAACTCAGTATCACTATGTCCTCCAGTCGGTGCTATAGCGCCCCCTAGTTGGAGCTGCTGCTTCAGTATAACAGTGTCTTTCTCTCCAGCCGGTGTGCGGTGTGTCAGTTCTGGGATCCTGTAGAAACATGGTGGTGGCAGCCTCTGCTGGAAGACGAGCTGCTCCTATGTAGACATGAAGCTTGTTCTAGATAACCAGAACACACAGAGACCTGTAGATTCAGGTAATTATACACTAATGAGGACCCAGTTCTGTATATTAGACTCCATTACTGTTATCAGACACACTGATACTACACTAGTCCGGAGGAGTGTTTAACTCCTGAATAAATATGAACTGAGCACTGCTGTACTGTAGTTCTACCTAGAGAACCAGCCACTGGAGAACCTCAGTGTTCTGCCAGCAGGTGAGGTCAGACCGAGAGTAGCTGTGTAAACTGAGGCGGGGCTGTAACTGTGCTCTGGAGAGACTGTAGTGTCAACAGGTCCTAGATTACAGCCGGGTAAACAAACCCTCCCTTAGATCCCGACGAGCTCTCACATGCTGAACACACAGCGCGAGGACCGGGGCGAGGACCGGGGCGAGGACCGGGGCGAGGACCGGCGCGAGGCCCGGCGCGAGGACCGGCGCGAGGCCCGGCGCGAGGACCGGCTAATGGAGAGATAAACACTGCGGAGGCAGGAACCCGAGCAAACAGCAGGAACCCTCACCACATACCGCCGAGCTGCAGGACACCCACATACTGCCGAGCTGCAGGAGAACCACATACCGCAGAGCTGCAGGACACCCACATACCGCAGAGCTGCAGGAGAACCACATACCGCCGAGCTGCAGGACACCCACATACCGCCGAGCTGCAGGACACCCACATACCGCAGAGCTGCAGGACACCCACATACCGCCGAGCTGCAGGACACCCACATACCGCCGAGCTGCAGGAGAACCACATACCGCAGAGCTGCAGGAGAACCACATACCGCCGAGCTGCAGGAGAACCACATACCGCAGAGCTGCAGGAGAACCACATACCGCCGAGCTGCAGGACACCCACATACCGCAGAGCTGCAGGACACCCACATACCGCCGAGCTGCAGGACACCCACATACCGCAGAGCTGCAGGAGAACCACATACCGCCGAGCTGCAGGACACCCACATACCGCAGAGCTGCAGGACACCCACATACCGCCGAGCTGCAGGACACCCACATACCGCCGAGCTGCAGGACACCCACATACCGCAGAGCTGCAGGAGAACCACATACCGCCGAGCTACAGGAGAACCACATACCGCAGAGCTGCAGGAGAACCACATACCGCAGAGCTGCAGGAGAACCACATACCACAGAGCTGCAGGAGAACCACATACCGCCGAGCTGCAGGACACCCACATACCGCAGAGCTGCAGGAGAACCACATACCGCCGAGCTGCAGGACACCCACATACCGCAGAGCTGCAGGAGAACCACATACCGCCGAGCTACAGGAGAACCACATACCGCAGAGCTGCAGGAGAACCACATACCGCCGAGCTGCAGGACACCCACATACCGCCGAGCTGCAGGAGAACCACATACCGCCGAGCTGCAGGAGAACCACATACCGCAGAGCTGCAGGACACCCACATACCGCAGAGCTGCAGGAGAACCACATACCGCCGAGCTGCAGGAGAACCACATACCGCAGAGCTGCAGGAGAACCACATACCGCAGAGCTGCAGGAGAACCACATACCGCCGAGCTGCAGGACACCCACATACCGCAGAGCTGCAGGAGAACCACATACCGCCGAGCTGCAGGACACCCACATACCGCAGAGCTGCAGGAGAACCACATACCGCCGAGCTACAGGAGAACCACATACCGCAGAGCTGCAGGAGAACCACATACCGCCGAGCTGCAGGACACCCACATACCGCAGAGCTGCAGGAGAACCACATACCGCCGAGCTACAGGAGAACCACATACCGCAGAGCTGCAGGAGAACCACATACCGCAGAGCTGCAGGAGAACCACATACCGCAGAGCTGCAGGACACCCACATACCGCCGAGCTGCAGGACACCCACATACCGCAGAGCTGCAGGAGAACCACATACCGCCGAGCTGCAGGAGAACCACATACCGCAGAGCTGCAGGAGAACCACATACCGCAGAGCTGCAGGAGAACCACATACCGCCGAGCTGCAGGAGAACCACATACCGCAGAGCTGCAGGACACCCACATACCGCCGAGCTGCAGGAGAACAACATACCGCCGAGCTGCAGGAGAACCACATACCGCAGAGCTGCAGGAGAACCACATACCGCCGAGCTGCAGGAGAACCACATACCGCCGAGCTGCAGGAGAACCACATACCGCCGAGCTGCAGGAGAACCACATACCGCAGAGCTGCAGGACACCCACATACCGCCGAGCTGCAGGAGAACCACATACCGCCGAGCTGCAGGAGAACCACATACCACCAAGCTGCAGGAGAACCACATACCACCAAGCTGCAGGAGAACCACATACCACCAAGCTGCAGGAGAACCACATACCACAGAGCTGCAGGACACCCACATACCGCCGAGCTGCAGGAGAACCACATACCGCCGAGCTGCAGGAAAACCACATACCGCAGAGCTGCAGGAGAACCACATACCGCAGAGCTGCAGGAGAACCACATACCGCAGAGCTGCAGGAGAACCACATACCACAGAGCTGCAGGAGAACCACATACCGCAGAGCTGCAGGAGAACCACATACCGCCAAGCTGCAGGAGAACCACATACCGCAGAGCTGCAGGACACCCACATACCGCCGAGCTGCAGGAGAACAACATACCGCCGAGCTGCAGGAGAACCACATACCGCAGAGCTGCAGGAGAACCACATACCGCAGAGCTGCAGGAGAACCACATACCGCCGAGCTGCAGGAGAACCACATACCGCCGAGCTGCAGGACACCCACATACCGCCGAGCTGCAGGAGAACCACATACCACAGAGCTGCAGGACACCCACATACTGCCGAGCTGCAGGAGAACCACATACCGCCGAGCTGCAGGAAAACCACATACCGCAGAGCTGCAGGAGAACCACATACCGCAGAGCTGCAGGAGAACCACATACCACCAAGCTGCAGGGGAACCACATACCACCAAGCTGCAGGAGAACCACTTACCGCAGGGCAGCAGGGCAGCAGGGCAACCACATCCTGCAGAGCAGCAAGGAGCCACAAACCGCAGAGCTGCAGGAGAACCACATACCGCAAAGCTGCAGGAGAACCACATACCGCAGAGCTGCAGGAGAACCACATACCACAGAGCTGTAGGAGAACCACATACCGCAGAGCTGCAGGAGAACCACATACCGCAGAGCTGCAGGAGAAACACATACCGCAGAGCTGCAGGGGAACCACGGAGCTGCAGGTGAACCACATACCACAAAGCTGCAGGAGAACCACATACCGCAGAGTTGCAGGAGAACCACATACCGCAGAGCTGCAGGGGAACCACAGAGCTGCAGAAGAACCACATACCGCAGAGCTGCGGGGGAACCACGTACCACATAGCTGCAGGAGAACCACATTCCGCAGAGCTGCAGGAGAATCACACACCACCAAGCTGCAGGGGAACCGCAGAACTGCAGGAGAACCACATACCACAGAGCTGCAGGGGAACCACATACCGCAGAGCTGCAGGGGAACCACAGAGCTGCAGGTGAACCACATACCACAGAGCTGCAGGAGAACCACATACCGCAGAGCTGCAGGAGAACCACATACCGCAGAGCTGCAGGAGAACCACATACCGCAGAGCTGCAGGGGAACCACATACCACAGAGCTGCATGAGAACCACATACCACAGAGCTGCAGGGGAACCACATACCGCAGAGCTGCAGGGGAACCTCAGAGCTGCAGGTGAACCACATACCACAGAGCTGCAGGAGAACCACATACCGCAGAGCTGCAGGAGAACCACATACCGCAGAGCTGCAGGAGAACCACATACCGCAGAGCTGCAGGGGAACCACATACCGCAGAGCTGCATGAGAACCACATACTGCAGGGCTGCAGGGGAACCACAGAGCTGCAGGGGAACCTCGTACCACATAGCTGCAGGAGAACCACATTCCACAGAGCTGCAGGAGAACCACATACTGCAGGGCTGCAGGAGAACCACATACCGCAGAGCTGCAAGGGAACCACATACCACAGAGCTGCAGGAGAACCACATTCCACAGAGCTGCAGGAGAACCACATTCCGCAGAGCTGCAGGAGAACCACATACCGCAGAGCTGCAGGGGAACCACATACCACAGAGCTGCAGGGGAACCACATACCACAGAGCTGCATGAGAACCACATACTGCAGGGCTGCAGGGGAACCACAGAGCTGCAGGGGAACCTCGTACCACATAGCTGCAGGAGAACCACATTCCACAGAGCTGCAGGAGAACCACATACCACAGAGCTGCAGGAGAACCACGTACCACATAGCTGCAGGAGAACCACATTCCACAGAGCTGCAGGAGAACCACATACCACAGAGCTGCAGGAGAACCACATTCCACAGAGCTGCAGGAGAACCACATTCTGCAGAGCTGCAGGAGAACCACAGAGCTGCAGGAGAACCACATTCCGCAGAGCTGCAAGAGAACCACAGAGCTGCAGGAGAACCACATACCACCAAGCTGCAGGGGAACCGCAGAACTGCAGGAGAACCACATTCCGCAGTTGCACAATAATGTTAGTGTGTAGTTTGTGTGTGTAAGTTCAGTGTGTAGTTTTAGTGTGTAGTTTGTGTGTGTAGTTTTAGTGTGTAGTTTGTGTGTGTATGTTTAGTGTGTAGTTTTAGTGTGTAGTTTTAGTGTGTAGTTTGTGTGTGTAAGTTTAGTGTGTAGTTTTAGTGTGTGTAGTTTTAGTGTGTGTAAGTTTAGTGTGTAGTTTTAGTGTGTGTAGTTTTAGTGTGTAGTTTTAGTGTGTAGTTTGTGTGTGTAAGTTTAGTGTGTAGTTTTAGTGTGTGTAAGTTTAGTGTGTAGTTTTAGTGTGTAGTTTTAGTGTGTTTAAGTTTAGTGTGTAGTTTTAGTGTGTGTAGTTTTAGTGTGTGTAAGTTTAGTGTGTAGTTTTAGTGTGTAGTTTTAGTGTGTTTAAGTTTAGTGTGTAGTTTTAGTGTGTGTAAGTTTAGTGTGTAGTTTTAGTGTGTGTAGTTTTAGTGTGTGTAGTTTTAGTGTGTAGTTTTAGTGTGTTTAAGTTTAGTGTGTAGTTTTAGTGTGTGTAAGTTTAGTGTGTAGTTTTAGTGTGTGTAATTTTAGTGTGTGTAAGTTTAGTGTGTAGTTTTAGTGTATGTAAGTTTAGTGTGTGTAGTTTTAATGTAAGTTTAGTATGTGTACGTTTAGTATGTGTAAGTTTAGTGTGTAGTTTTAGTATCTGTAGTTTTAGTGTGTGTAGTTTTAGTGTGTGTAAGTTTAGTGTGTAGTTTTAGTGTGTGTAGTTTTTACTACCTGTGGCCGACGGACGGTCTATTCGCGTGCTCCTGCTGTAACGCTGTAGAGTGTCTGGTCTACCTGGTACAAAGATATTCTGATTCTGATCAAACCGGAGACACAGAACACTGCAGAACTGAGGGAGTGAGTCACCGTGCTGCACGCTGACGGGTGACACGCTGAGAGAGCCTCATTACGGGGCTGAGCAGGACAGAAGATCGTTCACTGATGAGATGGACAGACAGCTGCTGATCAGGATAAAAGAGGAAGCCCAGACGTGAGAGGGATAAAGACAGAGATAAAGGGAGCGTGGGATGATAGAGAGAAGACAGTAGATGAGAGAGGGATGGTCAGTCATGAAGGTTCCGAGTTCTAAGAGGGTCAGGCTGGATGAGTACATTACTGACCTCCTGCCAGAAACCTGGAACTCACTTCTCTCTCAGAGTCCCCACTGTGTCTCAGAGTCCCCACTGTGTCTCAGAGTCCCCTCTGTGTCTCAGAGTCCCCACTGTGACTCAGAGTCCCCACTGTGACTCAGAGTCCCCACTGTGTCTCAGAGTCCCCACTGTGTCTCAGAGCCCCCACTGTGTCTCAGAGTCCCCACTGTGACTCAGAGTCCCCACTGTGTCTCAGAGTCCCCACTGTGTCTCAGAGTCCCCACTGTGTCTCAGAGTCCCCACTGTGACTCAGAGTCCCCACTGTGTCTCAGAGTCCCCACTGTGTCTCAGAGCCCCCTCTGTGACTCAGAGTCCCCACTGTGTCTCAGAGTCCCCTCTGTGACTCAGAGTCCCCACTGTGTCTCAGAGTCCCCACTGTGTCTCAGAGCCCCCACTGTGACTCATTGTCCCCTCTGTGACTCAGAGTCCCCACTGTGACTCATTGTCCCCACTGTGTCTCAGAGTCCCCACTGTGACTCATTGTCCCCACTGTGTCTCAGAGTCCCCACTGTGACTCAGAGTCCCCACTGTGTCTCAGAGTCCCCACTGTGTTTCAGAGTCCCCACTGTGACTCATTGTCCCCTCTGTGTCTCAGAGTCCCCACTGTGACTCATTGTCCCCACTGTGTCTCAAAGTCCCCACTGTGTCTCAGAGCCCCCACTGTGACTCATTGTCCCCTCTGTGACTCAGAGTCCCCACTGTGACTCATTGTCCCCACTGTGTCTCAGAGTCCCCACTGTGACTCATTGTCCCCACTGTGTCTCAGAGTCCCCACTGTGTCTCAGAGTCCCCACTGTGACTCATTGTCCCCACTGTGTCTCAGAGTCCCCACTGTGTCTCAGAGTCCCCACTGTGACTCATTGTCCCCACTGTGACTCATTGTCCCCACTGTGTCTCAGAGTCCCCACTGTGTCTCAGAGTCCCCACTGTGACTCATTGTCCCCACTGTGACTCAGAGTCCCCACTGTGTCTCAGAGTCCCCACTGTGACTCATTGTCCCCACTGTGTCTCAGAGTCCCCACTGTGTCTCTGGTATCTCCTGGTATCAGGGCTGTAAGACACTAACCACCTGTTTGTGTTTAAGGTGTTCAGACAGTCAGACACAGTGTGAGGTACAGTACAGTGAAACCGTATCAGAGCGACCGTCTTATTCCCATCCTGCTTAATACTGACTTGACCTCCATCGGGTCAGAACACCAGCTCAGCATGCTCTTACCCTTCACCTGTAGGCCCACCTATAGACAGGTACCGTTAGCCAGGAACAGGTGAGACCACGACCATCTCTACTCACCTCTGAACCTACGCAGGTCAGTGTTGGGTAGGATAGATAGATAGATAGATAGATAGATAGATAGATAGATAGATAGATCTCCAACCCTGGATCACTGACACACACCCATATGATCAGTCTCTCCCTCCAATACACCATCCAGCATCTTCCTGCATCCAGGAATAATCAGTCAGGAATAATCAGTCAGGAATAATCAGTCAGGAATAATCAGTCAGGAATAATCAGGAATAAGGAGTCGTTGTAAAAGAGGTTTTAATGTCACATTGTAGTTTGAGTCTGAATTACATCGGAGCACCGGGTGTTCCTTTACACTCTACTATCTTTACTCCACAGTTAGAACGGATTTCCTACAGGACCAGGAGTAACCAGTCTGTGGGATCTGTGGGATCTGTGGGATCTGTGGGATCCTCCTCACAGTCAGGATCTAGAAGGTGTCTAACAGGGTTGATCTGCTGCTGGAAAAGTGGACGGGTGACGAGTGAAGACGTGCAACAGACTGCTCTGCGTCTCCTCCTGGTGAGCGCAGTGCAGGGGGACACCGCGGGGCAGAGCTGGGGGGTGACGGCGGCGGTGGCGGGCCGGTGTGATCTCTGATCAAACACGCTCCAGGGTTACTTGTGCTTGCAGCGCTGGCTCCTCTGCCGGTAGATCTCCTCCGTGAATGGTCTGCAATGTGAACAGAACAAACACTCAGAGGGAGGAGGTGGCTGTAAACCCCCAGCGCTCCGTACCAGCCCGCTCCTGGCACTAGCATCCCGCACCACTGACCTGGAGATCTTCCAGTGAGGTCAACATTTACTGGTAACGTGGCCAACAAGCATCAGCCTGCAGCACTAACAGAGTCCAGACGGGACCCGGCGTATCCAGCGCTCCCTCCCTGTTTAACGCTACACCACATCATACACGCTTCCCTTTGATGTTTATTAATCCCGCTCATTAAGGTTCATAACCGGAACACATATCGATCATTATTACCCCGCATATACCAAACACACTGCTTACAACTACACTGCTGTAGGCAAAATGGGTGGAGCTTAACTGCTGTATGCTGAATGGGTGGAGCTAAACTAAATATTACTGAATATAATTAATTATTAGTCCTATTAGTCAATTAATGATGTATCGCTTTAACTGCCCACCATCAGCCCTCTAACTCGATTTCTGGTGGTCCTGTTGTATAGGGTTAGGGTTCTCTGTGGTTCTGTACTGTACCGGATCTATAACACTGGTAGCTATAAAGCTCTACTGAACTGAGAGACAGAGAGAGGGGTAGAGAGAGAGAGAGAGAGAGAGAGAGAGAGAGAGAGAGAGAGAGAGAGAGAGAGAGAGAGAGAGAGAGAGAGAGAGGTAGAGAGGTAGAGAGAGAGAGAGAGAGAGAGAGAGAGAGAGAGAGAGAGAGAGAGAGAGGTAGAGAGGTAGAGAGAGAGAGAGAGGTAGAGAGAGAGAGAGAGAGAGAGAGAGAGAGAGAGAGAGAGAGAGAGAGAGAGAGAGAGAGAGGTAGAGAGAGAGAGAGAGAGAGAGAGAGAGAGAGGTAGAGAGAGAGAGAGAGGGAAAGAGAGAGAGAGAGAGAGAGAGGTACCATTCGTTACAGCCTCATCATCAGCCTCTCACAGCACAGTGTACTCTCTCTCTCTACCTCTCTTTCTCCCCCTCTCCTTCTCTCTCTCTACCTCTCCCTCTCTACCCCTCTCCTTCTCTCTCTCTCTCCTTCTCCCTCTTTCTCTCTCTCTCTCTCTCTCGCAGTACCACCACGGACGCTCATTCCTTCCCGCCCTCTCAAATCTTTAAAGGAGCTGCAGGGAATCCAACTGGGAATCATGGTGCACCAGGTGAACTGGTAAACAGGTCAGCCCAGGCTAGGGGCTGGCCTTGCGGACCAGCAGCAGCTGGAACCCAAGATGATTATCATCAGGTTCTCTGAACTGAGTTATTCATGTGGATCACGTAAGCGCCCGCAAACACCTGTGACTGGTCAACACCATCACAGCACACACAGGGGAACCACCTGTGATTGGTTAGAAGCTCATTTGCATAGTGCGCCCTGTGATGTCAGCGCGGTCGAGGAGGAGGCTGTATGATACACTGTGCAGCTCTGTATCCGTCTTACCCCTCGTATGAGATGGCCACTTTATAGGACAGCGCCACCACCGCCGTCAGGAGAACCCCTACAGGACTGGCATTCCTACAGAACAGAGAGAACCTTCAGAACCCACCATACGGAACCACAAGCTCTGATTCATGCAGTTCAATCAGTAACACTTTCAGCTCTACACATGCAGTACAGACTTTAAAGTTCTAGATAAACACGTTGGGGTGAAATGACATTCAGTTCTGAGAATTTATTCATGGTAGAACAGGTTCTAGATATTAACTAGATATTAAGTGTGTGGGGTAAACTTTAGAGAACTGTGTAGATAATCTTGAAGACAGATAAACTTAATTACACTGAAATCACTAACAGGTTCTAGATACATGATGTCTCTTTGAAGTAATGAGGTGGGAAATAAACATGCAATAAATTCCGCTGTAAAATCAGGCATTTACGCAGGAACGAGAATCAGAACCCCCTCCAAGTAATCTACAGATTTAGTCCAGTACAAGAACTCAGGAGAACCCAGTAAGAATCACAGCTTTCTGAATCTAGAACCTGTTGTTCATTATAATGTGATTTTGTTAACCTGGTACCATCAAATTTCCCAAAACAGCCACGCAGGAGTTTAGAGACTCACATTTAATATCTAGAACATGAAGGCATACGATTCAGTCAGATCAGTGGAACCCACACAGGACATTCCCTCAACACTGCAGGAGCGTGTGGCTCCTCCGCCTAAGACTGCGTATACATACCCAGCTGGACGGCTCCTAGTCCTGCAGGTCAGTGACTCACATCAGTCTGAACCCGAGTCCTGATGGGACCCACACACCCACAGAACCACCGGGATTAGCACACTACCCGGCAGGAGCTTCGGTTCCCGATATCGTTCGCTCTGATCGGCTCCCAGATTCATCATCAGAGAGAGAGGGAGAGGAGAACAAGGCTCCAACCTCAGGTAACGCTGAATGACGACACGTGTGCAGGGAAGGGGAACATGACCTCAGTCTAAACGTTCTCGTCAATGTCACATGACCACGAATCGGATATGTATCTGATCTAGAACCAGTGACTCCTATCCGATTTCAGTTTCACTACATTCTGGCTCCGGCTCAGGTCCGGCTCCATCCGCTCTGATAAGTCTAGGTTACAGACCTTCCCATCGCCAGATCACGGCTGACCTTGCGAGACTGGGTCCATCACTGCTGACCACCAGCAGCTTCCAGCAGAGCACTGACCCTGAATCATTAGGAGTCAAGATAGCTGAGCCCGGAGAGCTGAGCCTGGAGGACCGAGACCGCAGAGCCGAGACCGCAGAGCCGAGACCGCAGAGCTGAGACCGCAGAGCTGAGACCGCAGAGCCGAGCCCGGAGAGCTGAGCCCGGAGAGCTGAGCCCGGAGAGCCGAGACCGGAGGGCCGAGACCGCAGAGCTGAGACCGCAGAGCCGAGCCCGGAGAGCTGAGCCCGGAGAGCCGAGACCGGAGGGCCGAGACCGGAGGGCCGAGACCGGAGGGCCGAGACCGGAGGGCCGAGACCGCAGAGCTGAGCCCGGAGAGCCGAGAGCGGAGAGGTGAGAGCTGAGAGTGAGTCACAGCAGAAACAGAACAACAGCATGTGCTGAGCTGAGGAGCAGATGACGAGGCGGCTCCTCAATCTGTCCTCCAGATCCTTCAGAGAACGTCCATCCAGAGGCCTAGTTACCGAGGCCAGCAGCTCCACAGCACTGCCAGGAAATACCGGCACTGTCCCCGTCAGTGTCTCTAACATTCCGTATTTTCATTTAGGAGCCTTTCTGTTTCTCCGATCGGCATCAATCAAACACAGTGTGAAGGACATGCAGAAGGAGGTATGGGAGTGCGGGTGTGTGGGGAAGGAAGATAAAGGTGACCAGGATCAATAACTGGTGATAAATTTAGACTGATATGATCAATATTTATTGAGCTACACATACAGAAGTCTGTCTCTCAGTATGGCGTCGGGCCGCCGTGTTTGCTAACCCAACACGCCAGACGTCTCGGTATGGAGCTGTAGAGGTTCCTAATGGAGTCCTGTGATAATCCATCCCATGCAGCTTGAACATCCTCACACAGTTCCTGCAGATGGTGCGGTATGGGGTGGAGGTGGAGGGACACCGGGTCTTCTGAATGTGACGACAGACCGTTCATCTTGGTGCTGACCACAGTGCCTCCACACACGGATTCGTTGGGCGTCTCCACCAAGACTAAAGCGGGACTCGTCACTGAAGATGACCCGCTGCCATTCTGAGTCTCTCCATGCCAGTCTGGTACGACACCACTGCAGTCTTTGGTGACAGTGACGTGGTGTTAAGGACAGTCGTGGTAACGGTCTGTGTGGGTGTAGTCCTGCGTGGTGCAGCCGTCTGCCGATGGTGCTGCACTAACAGGATGACTGATGGAGGACACCACTGCTCACTGGAGGTCTGTAGTGGTGGTGTTGGGTCAGTCAGGTACAGAGAGAAGACCCGTCACTGCTTGCGTCACGTGTGCGGTCGAGTGTGGAACTTGAGTCATTAGTACATCTCAACAGGTCAAACACTTCATTCCTGTGGGTGGGTTCCTTCTGGGTGTGGATATTCTATTGATGAGTTTGTGGATGGGAGGGGTCAGTAGAGAATGGTCTCCAGGGCTACACTAACTCAGATAACCCCCCGGTACGACTGTCACAGGTCAGTCCAGGTCACAGAGGCCGACCTCGTTGAGCAGCAGCTGGAAATGTTTATCGTCACGTCCCAGAAGGTCACATGACCCACAAACACCAGAGAGTTCATTCAGGGAGACGACAGAGCATGAGCGCTGGGCCTGCGGAGCACACTGCACAAACACGGACAACACCCCAGCGAGAGTAAGCGCACGGACATGTACCCGCACACGCACGCACCTGCACGCACGCACACACCCGCACGCGCACGCACGCACGCACACGAGCGCAGCTGGCCAAACCGAGTACAGGGGCATTACTACGGGTAACATGAAGGTCAGTTCTAGGACAGTCTCTCTGAATTACACAGTAACAGGTTCTAGATAAATTGTTTTGGTATGTGGTACAAATTCCACCGTACCACAGTTCTTAATATGGTTCTTCTGGGTTCTAGATATTAATCGGGTGTGTACAGGGTATTGTCTCCACAGTACAGGGTAATTATGTTGGTAGTTATATGATTCTAGATATCTCACTCTGGTTCTACTGGGTTCTAGATGTTAACTGGGTAAATGTGAGGTATGTGTACTGCGTGTTACCTTCACACACAGTAAAAGAATGCAGCGGTTCTTCCTGTGGTTCCGCTGGGTCCTTTATGTGTCATACTGGAACATGTGACGTTACAGTGGCGTACACTGTGAATGTCGTACAGTACTACAGCGCTATTACTCCGGACAGCACCGCAGGTCAATACCTGGAACCTGTTAGACCTGTTAGTGTAATATAGCTGATACTTAGGATCATATTACGCCAAGTGATTATCTAGAACTGTGGAGTAGGCCAGGCTTGGAAGCTCTACAGGGGACAGGAGCTCTGCTTCGAGGGAGACGCCTGGAGTTCAGGGTAAAGGTTGGTTCGGCACCCACCCAGCAGTCCTTCCCACCATCTCCAGCCTCAACTCGCAGGCTGGGTCATCGCTGTCTACACCGCTTCTAACCAGATTCCAGAATCAGGATTCACCAGATCCGGACCGTTCGGGAGCGCCGTTTGTAACGAGTCTATCCGTTCTCCACTGACCTCTCTGCTGACCTCTCTGCTGACCTGTGTCCTGCATAAGTGTATAACTGGACAGGTGTTTCCAATTAAGTGTCCAGTAGGTGTGAATGACCTATACTACAGTTTTCCCACATTTCCACAAAACAGCTCACCTGGTCAGACTATGACCACACCCTGAGTAATGACTCCAGACCGGTATAGACTGAAGCGGAATGATGTGCATCCTGGTGTTAACTATTCCCGATCAGTAAATGGAAGATTAACTGAATCGGAGTGAAATGATATTCCTGCTGAGCAGTTTCCTCCCACCATCACATCATCTCCTTCAGCGTCACCTGGAAGATCACTGCTGATTAAACTAACTCCCTCAGCGAGTCAACGGAGAGGAGGAATGAGGAGAGAGGGGGAGAAAGGGAAAGTGACCATGGGAGCACACGTGGAGCAGGACGCCAGGTGCCTCGACTCCAGATGGTCAGGGTAACCAGATCTCCCAACAAGGACATTGACCCACCACTGAGCCCTCTACTCGCTCGTCCTTCATCTCTTCGTTTATCCCTCGCTCCTTTACATCACCTCCCCAGAGGTCCTCCTGCTCCAGATACTCATCACCAAGTCATTATTAGATGGGGGGGTTTGGAGCTTCAGGAGAAGCGTGAAGGCAAGTTGTGAGATCCCTCGCTAAGACGGAACCTCCACGAGGCCTCCATGGTGTGGTACGTGTACCAGCATCCACCATTAAAGTAGCATTAAAGTATTAGAGCGCTGATTCCTCAGAGCTCCGCGATGATGCTGAGGGTGGCGGAGACGCGGTTCCACAGCGTAGCTGTATCTTCTCACAGGCCAGACGTCTCTCTGATCAACTCAGGGTTTATTCACACGCAGCGGACGTGGTCCGACGCAGCTGTACAGACTCCGCGTCCGAGCCCCCAATGCACAAACCAAGGAGACGCTCCCTCAGAGCAGGAGGAGGAACCCTAGAGAGGAACCAAGACTCAAAAGAGGAACCCATCCTCCTCAGGTCCACACCGGATAGCAAGACAAACACAAAGTAGGACCTGGACTTACAGTTACAGGCAACAGACTGACCTCCTAACGGGGTTAGGAGAGGTCAGAGAGGACAAACCCGGAATTACAGGAATACGAAGGAGCAGCAGGAAGTAGAAACAGGGAATAACAGACACGCCAGGCTTCACCTCCATACCAACAAAACTATTTATAATCTCACAGAACAAGCTACCTCCACCTCTCTTTAACCGCCGTGCAAACAAACAACCCCACACAGAGGTCACTGCAGGTCACTGCAGGTCAGCCAGCACGACTTTCACTATACAGCGCCTCGAACACCACACCCAACACAGGAGGGCTGGCCCCTGTGAAGAACCAACGTAAACATAAACAGGATCTAATGAGTGACACATTTCACATACCCGTATATTAGAACGTAGAACCCATATCAGACCCTGAAAGTGTCATTCCATCAGTAACTCCTCTAGAACCTGACGGCAGCAACACGTCTCAGACCAGATGGGACAGGGCCATGTCTACCATCGTGTAGCGTCCCCTCCTCTTTAACCACAGTCTGGGAATGTCCGACGGCCGGCTGGAGTTCTGGGAGAGGAACGTTCCCAGACAGTGATGTTCTCCTGAACCCTTGCAGGGATTTCCAGTACAGAATGAAGCAGTGCTGCCTGAGGGTCCTGACCTGACCAGCGGCCTCGTCCCCTGTGTGCAGGGGTCCTCCCGCTGAGGGTGCTATGTAGTGTAGATGGTGGGAGATCCAAGTCGTCCCAGTTTTCCATTGAGGAACCTTTTCCTGAAACCCTTCCACACTTTTTAGACCCAGCGTTTCTCAGATGGGTGAACCTGTGCCCATCTCTGCTTCTGAGAGACCCTTTGATCTTTTCATACCCAGTCATGTGACCACAAATGGCTCCAGCTGTTTTATAAGCACTTACTTTTCCAGCCTTGTTTTCCCCCTGTCCAACTGTATCTTAAAGTGCACATCAGCCAGCAGGAGTGTTCACAGACATCTTCACCCTCTCTCGCTCCCTGTCAGCTGTGCCAGCCTGTTTCAGACTGCCCACCATTGTGCCAGTTCCAAAGACAGCCAAGGTTACCACCTTAAATGACTGGCGCCCAGTGGCTCTGACCTCCATCATAAGCAAGTGCTTTGAAAAGCTGGTCAGAGACTTAATCTGCTCCTCACTACCTGCCACCCTGGACCCACTGCAGTTCGCCCACCGACAGAACAGATCCACTGATGATGCAACAGCCCTGACCCTGCCCTCTCCCACCTGGACAAACAGGACACGTACACTGCACACTGCCCTCTCCCACCTGGACCAACAGAACACGTACACTGCACACTGCCCTCTCCCACCTGGACCAACAGGACCAACAGGACACGTACACTGCACACTGCCCTCTCCCACCTGGACCAACAGGACACGTACACTGCACACTGCCCTCTCCCACCTGGACCAACAGAACACGTACACTGCACACTGCCCTCTCCCACCTGGACCAACAGGACACGTACACTGCACACTGCCCTCTCCCACCTGGACCAACAGGACACGTACACTGCACACTGCCCTCTCCCACCTGGACAAACAGAACAGGTACACGGCACACTGCCCTCTCCCACCTGGCTCCACCTGGACCAACAGGACACGTACACTGCACACTGCCCTCTCCCACCTGGACCAACAGGACACGTACACTGCACACTGCCCTCTCCCACCTGGACAAACAGAACAGGTACACGGCACACTGCCCTCTCCCACCTGGACCAACAGGACACGTATGTGAGGATGCTGTTTGTGGACTACAGCTCAGCATTCAACACCATCGTCCCGTCGAGACTCCACATCAGGCTTCGGGATCTGGGTCTGAACAGTTCTCTGTGTAGCTGGATCCTGAACTTCCTGACGGCCCGACGCCAGGTGGTGAAGTTGGCTGGCATCACCTCCTCCTCACTGACCCTTAGCACTGGAGCCCCACAGGGTTGTGTGCTCAGCCCTCTCCTGTACTCCCTGTATACGCACGACTGTACAGCCAGACACAGCTCCAACGTCATCATCAAATCTGCAGATGACACTACAGCTGTGGGCCTGATCTCCAATAACAACGAGGAGGCCTACAGAGAGGAGGTCAGCTTCCTGACACACTGGTGCCGGGAGAATAACCTTTCTCTCAACGTCAACAAGACCAAGGAGCTAATAGTGGACTTCAGGAAGCAGGAGAGAGTGCACACCCCCATCACCATCGCTGGGGCCGCTGTAGAGAGGGTCAGCAGCTTTAAGCTCCTCGGTGTTCACATCACAGAGGAACTCACACGGACTGAACACACCACACGGGTGGTGAAGAAGGCACAGCAGCGCCTCTCCTTTCTCAGACGGCTGAGGAGGTTTGGCATGGACCCCCGCACCCTCAGAACATCCTACACCTGTACTGTGGAGAGCATTCTAACTGGCTCCATCACCACCTGGTATGGAAGCTGCACTGCTATCGAGCGGAAAGCTCTGCAGAGGGTGGTGCGGACAGCTCAGTACATCACCGGGGTCAGCTTCCAAACCTCCTAGATTTATACACCAGCCGCTGCCTGAGGAGAACCAGGAGGGTTCTAAAGGACCCCACCCACCCAAGCCACCGTCTGTTCTCACAGCTGCCGAGTGGGAGGAGGTTCCGAAGTATAAAGTCCAGAACCAGCCGCCCCCGAGAGAGTTTGGTTGTATGTATGGTAATGTGTACATCTGCATATATCATAACTTTATTCAGAACTGTATATTAGTATGAAGAGAGATCTCAGTGCTCAGTGCTGTATATATTTATGTCTGATGTATATGTTAGTATTGAAGTACTGTAAGGGACTACACACCTAAGCTTGTTTGATCTCCATTAGGTTCCCCCAGACTCTCATTCATTATCAACTACACCTAGCCATCGTATACAATCAGATGAGGACACACCAGTCCTACAAGCACATCAGGAGAACCCTGGGGACGTGTTCACTGAGGAGATGATCCAGTGGGATGATGATGATGGTGGTGGTCAGGTGGTTCAGTCAGTGGGATGCGGTCATGTCTCGTGTCCTGTTCATATAGGAGGCTCTAGTTGGTCCTCAGTGGATTCAGCCTCTCTGAAAACCCTGGATTCCTCCTACAGGCTACTGTTTATCCAAAGTCTGCTAGAAGCACAACTAGGTCGCTCTGTGTAACCGCCATGTGTACAACAACCACTTCGGCGGCTCTGGCTGGACGTACGCGCTGATACGACATCACTGCAATTATATACATTACAGCTACTCTCGACCCGGTTTCAGCTCCCCAGCCCACGCCTGCACTCAGCCCACCTCCAAAACGCACCGCAGCAGGATCACCTGAGAGGAGCCTCAGAGAAACTGGGTTAATCTGATTTTGGGAGTGATCAGACAGGAAAGAGGATCTAATGCAGCGCTCTGATCAGGGCCAAGGAGCAGAGACACGGGAGCTGAGCGCACAGGTCCAACACCTCCCTCTCCTTTCGCCTGCAGCCAGAAAGACCAAACCAGAGTGTAACCCTTAAGCTTTAGAGCGAGATCCAGCTTCAGCCATCCTCCGAAAACCTCCTAACCGAGGCAGCAGCAGGCGCTTGCCCGACCACCCCTCACCACGCTGGCCTCTCAGCGCTGGTTCTGTAGGAGTCTCACGGCTAACCCTAACCCTAACCCTAGAGCAGGCTGGGAACCAGCTCTGAGAAAATCCCTCCAGGAAAACTGTGGGTGTGTTAAACCCTACAAACACACAGAGAGCCGTGTGCAGTTTCCCAGGGTGTGTTCACTCTTACTGGTCCTCAACCCGGACTGATTCTGGGCTTGTCTGGAGGAGGGGCTTATTTTCCCTGGTTTGCTTTTACACAGAATTCCATCTTAACTCCGGAGTGCCTACACAATTCCTTACACCACTTTCCTGTGTGCAGATGTGCAGTCTGGCAGCGTCCCCTGTTCCCCGACTACAATGATATTCCTCGGATAAAAACAGAACCTCTCGGATAAACGGGATTCCACTGTGCAGGAGCTCCAGAAGACAAGGTCACCTTATAAAATGACTGAACCCCACACGGGGTGCTGGGACCAGTTAGCCTCCAGACTCACAGCAGGTCACACCAGAGACCACCAGAAGCAAACTCCAGACCACCGACTTCAGGAGTGTTTCCAGGTTCCACACTTATTTACAGAGCCAGCTCCGGTGTGAATACACACGGCGATAACACACCGTCAGCTCAGCACGCAACAGATCTCAGACACACGAAACCTGACACCATTAAAAAAATAGCGGTTCTAACCTCGCATGCACGGTTCTGTCAATCAAAGTGTTGTTTCTCCCCCAGTGCTCAGGTCCTGCAGACAGTCCCGCTCCCAACACACCTGAACCAAGCCATTACCATCATCTCCTCTAGGCTGCTCATCTTTCTGGGAGGTAGGGCATTCTGGAAACCATCCCAGTGCCCATTGGACAGAGGGCAGGAAACGCCCTGGTCAGGCCACCCGTCCATCCCAGCCATTAAAAACAGCCCACCCTAAATGCTGGAGTAGAACCGTGAGGTGCCGGGCGGGTCTGGAGGGCTGGTTCCAGAGGCAGTGGACTAAAGAACCCTTTAATAACCTACATTTCAGTAAATCAGGTATGTGCATAGAACCTTTCTGAAGTTTAGAGAACCTCTATAAGGACGCTGGCAGGGCTGTAGTAGAGACCACCTCTGCCGAGCCCGAGACAAGTCCAGGATCACGACTCGTCAAAACCGAGCCCACAGTGTCTGTACTCAGCCTCATCTTGGGCTCGTCTCCGAATCCCAGTAGCGCTTGTATCTGGACTATCTGATGTGGATCAGTGAAGTTTGTTTACTCATGTCACGACTGCATTGGAAAGTTTGGACTCTCCTAAATAAGGGCCGGGATTGGGCCTGGAATTTCTTTATCAGTGGAAAATCGTTTTGTTAGTGTCGTTCTGGCTGGTTCTGGGTCTCGTCGTCTTTCTCAGCCCCTTCGTCCCTCTGACAGCAGGTGTGATCTAACGGATCAGCCTTTCCCAGCATCCTTAGAGGAGGCAGGCATCGAAAGTAGGTCAATCGGATGCGAGTGTGGAGGCGGTCGGCATAAGAGAATACCAGCTGCTTCCTTACACTCCACCAGAACCTCCAGCCTCTCCCTCCTGCCGATGTGCCTGCACGGTCATCATCAGATGGTCCTGTGGGAAAGTGGGCCGACCGGTCAAAAGGGGGGAAGCAAAAGGAGCAGAGCCTGAAACCCAGCTCACAGTCAGAACAGAACCAGACCACAACCTCATTAGCCTCATTAAGCCGGAAGCTTCCAGAACTGTTTCTAGGGAGTCTGGACTTCCCTGATCCACTGTCAGGCAGATAGTGATTCAGCACCACTGTCCCTGGAGTGGTCATGTGACATCTGAAGGTTCAGGTGTATAATATCATAGGAGATCATAAAGAACCTCGGATCTAAGGATCTGCAGACCGCAGGTACGCTGGCCACTGTCAGTGTTCATCCATAGTCCACCATCAGGAACGCTCCAAACAGGAACAGTCTGTACGGAATAACAGCATGGAAAAATCCCTAATTCCAGATTCCCGAGTGACAGGTGTTGAAGTAGCAGGTGTCCCAGTCCGGGGCAAAGGGAAGTGACAACCAGGCGGTGCTGGTCCGGATCGAAGTGAACGCTATAGGAAGTGGAGTCAGGACATCATCTCCCGTTACACGACAGAGGGAGAACAGAGGAGGAGTGGAAATGAGCCGTGGTAGTGGAGGAGCGGAGGAGACCTGACAGGACGGGGGAGCTGTGCAGCAGTAGAAGTGACCTCTGACCCTGAGCGCTGTCTTGCCTTGTGGCTGTGCACCTCTGAAACCGTCGAACTTGGTGCGTCATTTAAACTGGGCGAGTGTGAAGGGAGACTACTTGAGCAGGTTCTGCTCTCCATGTGGGAACATGAGAGATACCGCGACCCCTAAGGCGCTAATCCAGCTCCGGCCTGAGGAGCGGAGCACACTTCCCTAAAGGTACCCCGTCAAGAAAGGACACCACACTGACACCACTCTGGTCCAATGTTCGGTTTCACTGCGGGGTTTTACCGGCGTGGTTTAAATTCGGCTAGTAAGAATTAAATGGTTGGGCGTCTCCACCAAGACAAGAGCGGGACTCTGAGCCATTCTGAGTCACTCCATGACAGTCTGGTACGACACCACTGCAGTCTTTGGTGATGGTGACGTGGGGTTAAGGACAGTCGTGGTAACGGTCTGTGTGCATGTAGTCCTGCGTGGTGCAGCCGTCTGCCGATGGTGCTGCACTAATGTCTGTAGTGGTGGCTGTTGGGTCGGTCAGGTACAGAGACAAGGCCTGTCCCTCTGTATGTCAGATGTGCGGTTGAACATGTACGTATATATATGTATTTCTCTAATACCACTCTAATCTACACCACGCTCCTATCCGGACATGGTGCACTGCTGGTCCTCCTCAGTAACCCCCGGGTGCTGTTTGACTTCTGAGGAATGTTTACTATGAATCACGTTCAGCTTCACGTTTACACACTGACATCAGCTCCTCAGTAAGAGGAGTTTCCTGGCAGGCTTACCAGGAAAGCGTTTTATGAGCCGCTCCATCAGCCGATACCAACCCTGAGAATACACCAGAAACACGGAGGACTTCCAGAACACCCTCATGACCCGACCTCGCCTTACTGACTCTGTAAACATTCACCAAACACAGTGCGCGGAATGAGCTCAGTAAACAGGGAACCGTGGAGTTATTACTCCACATGCACACCATCCGCCCGAGCACACCGTCACCCGGAGTCACGCTGTTCTGCTGAACCCTTAAGTGTTTACAGTGCAATGCTGGACACAATTCTGTTACTGCTGGAGAGTGTCTCTCTGAGCGTACTCCTGGGGTATATGGGGCATATGAGGAAGTATACGAGCTCAGTTCACTATAAAACTCTGAACACATACAGCACTAACACTGTAAACACTATTACACCACACACGTGTTCAGATCCTGTCAACATTATAACCGGAACTGTTTAAACCCCAGACAATAACAGAGACAGTGAAACACTAAAGACTGTACACACAGACTTCACTTATAGGCTACTGTCTCAGGGGGAGGAGTCTGTCTCAACGCCATAGCCCCCCTTCTAAACCAAAATCTACATACTCCACCACGGAAACGGACTCCACCACGGAAACAGACACCACCACGGAAACAGACTCCACCACGGAAACGGACTCCACCACGGAAACGGACTCCACCACGGAAACAGACACCACCACGGAAACAGACTCCACCACGGAAACGGACACCACCACGGAAACAGACTCCACCACGATAACAGACTCCACCACGATAACAGACTCCACCACGGAAACAGACTCCACCACGAAAACGGACTCCACCACGAAAACGGACTCCACCACGAAAACGGACTCCACCACGAAAACGGACTCCACCACGAAAACAGACTCCACCACGATAACAAACTCCACCACGGAAACAGACTCCACCACGATAACAGACTCCACCACGATAACAGACTCCACCACGATAACAGACTCCACCACCGAAACAGACTCCACCACCGAAACAGACTCCACCACGGAAACAGACTCCACCACGGAAACAGACTCCACCACGGAAACAGACTCCACCACGGAAACAGACTCCACCACGGAAACAGACTCCACCACGGAAACAGACTCCACCACGGAAACGGACTCCACCACGGAAACGGACTCCACCACGGAAACGGACTCCACCACGGAAACGGACTCCACCACGGAAACGGACACCACCACAAAAACGGACACCACCACGGAAAACGGACACCACCACGGAAACAGACTCCACCACGATAACAGACTCCACCACGGAAACAGACTCCACCACGGAAACAGACTCCACCACGGAAACAGACTCCACCACAAAAACAGACTCCACCACAAAAACAGACTCCACCACGGAAACAGACTCCACCACGAAAACAGACTCCACCACAGAAACAGACTCCACCACAAAAACAGACTCCACCACGATAACAGACTCCACCACGAAAACAGACTCCACCACAAAAACAGACTCCACCACGGAAACAGACTCCACCACGGAAACAGACTCCACCACGGAAACAGACTCCACCACGGAAACAGACTCCACCACGGAAACAGACTCCACCACGGAAACAGACTCCACCACAGAAACAGACTCCACCACGGAAACAGACTCCACCACCGAAACAGACTCCACCACGATAACAGACTCCACCACGATAACAGACTCCACCACGATAACAGACTCCACCACGATAACAGACTCCACCACGATAACAGACACCACCACGAAAACAGACACCACCACGAAAACAGACTCCACCACGGAAACAGACTCCACCACGGAAACAGACTCCACCACGGAAACGGACTCCACCACGAAAACGGACTCCACCACGAAAACAGACTCCACCACGAAAACAGACTCCACCACGAAAACAGACTCCACCACGATAACAAACTCCACCATGGAAACAGACTCCACCACAGAAACAGACTCCACCACGATAACAGACTCCACCACGATAACAGACTCCACCACGGAAACAGACTCCACCACGGAAACAGACTCCACCACGGAAACAGACTCCACCACGAAAACAGACTCCACCACAGAAACAGACTCCACCACAAAAACAGACTCCACCACAAAAACAGACTCCACCACGGAAACAGACTCCACCACGGAAACAGACTCCACCACGGAAACAGACTCCACCACAAAAACAGACTCCACCACGGAAACAGACTCCACCACGGAAACGGACTCCACCACGGAAACAGACTCCACCACGGAAACAGACTCCACCACCGAAACAGACTCCACCACAAAAACAGACTCCACCACGGAAACAGACTCCACCACGGAAACGGACTCCACCACAAAAACAGACTCCACCACAAAAACAGACTCCACCACAAAAACAGACTCCACCACGGAAACAGACTCCACCACGAAAACAGACTCCACCACGGAAACAGACTCCACCACAAAAACAGACTCCACCACAAAAACAGACTCCACCACGGAAACAGACTCCACCACAGAAACAGACTCCACCACGAAATGTATGAAGCCTGTATGAAGCCTGTGTTGTTGTGTGAGCTGGTTTGGGTTGATTGTAACCGTGGTTGTGGATGTTCACCTAATAACCCAGTAGGTCATTAACGTCATTAACCCGCACTGGCTGACTGACCATCAAATCCCCCGCAGTAAAGACCACCGGCCCAGTTCGGGAACAGCGGGATAGATATTTAGGTGCTTCGGTTGTTCTCTGCTCACAGGTTGGAGGTTCCAGGTCAACAGAACATGCTTGCTGTACTTGAGCAACAGAACCCATCAGTCGCTCTGAGAAACGTCTACAGCTCTGAGAAGCTCATTCAGGTGGAACTGAAAAGTGGATGTCAGGTAAAACCGGTTCAGTCCAGGTCCGATCTCAGGCCTGAGGAATAAATGTTTAATGAAGTTTATTTAGACTGTACCTATAATAACTCGTACCGGAATGTTTACACCAACATTACTGACACTGCCACACTGGGACCGGAGCCAGAGCCCACACACATTATTCCCAGAGTAGTAACATCAGCATTTATCGGAACTCAGACCTCTCAGGTGTTTAAGAGCCTCGGATCCACAGATGTTACCGACCCACTCATTCACATCAGACATTATAACTATACGCAGTGTGGTCAAACGTAGCCTTAGACCGATCCACCACACCAAGACCAACATTATTATGGTGTAACTACAGTGTTACTATAGCAAAATAGTCTGATTTAGTGAAATATTACAGTCTAATAGTCTAACAATAGCCTAATACTGGTGTAATGAATATAGTATAATTCAAGAGTAATTATAATAAAACTAATAAACTGATAAACAGTGTAATAATAATGTTATTAGGCTGTTATTAGGGTGTTATTAGGGTGTAATAGTTGAATAGTCTAACTATAATCTAATTACAGTAAAATCCTCTAATTAGTCTGAATACAGTGAAACATACATTAATCATTAATTAGTGTTATTACAGTGTAATTACAGGTTAATAGTCTAATAATAGTCTAATAGTTATTAATAGTTAATTACTTACAGGGTACAACCAGCTGGTTACCTACACACACGTACACTCTGAACACTGTAGCCACAGATTCGGACTCGGACTGTAATGCCAGTAAGTGATGGTGTTGGTGCTGTGAGTGGTCTGACTGGATGGATGATCCTGGAGGACGCTCCAGAGTAGAGCATATCCAGGTTCCGGAGTTTTTCATTTGCGTATTCCCCAGAATTCCTTACTGGCCTGAAAGTCCATGCTGGCCATGTTCTACTTTCTGCTGAGTCCCAGTAGGAGTTTCTATCAGCAGCTGTGAACACACTCCAGCCGTGACATGGATCAGCTCAGTTACATCAGCCGGTTTACTGTAATGCAGTATTGATTAGATTAGAGACAGTTAGCTGGAAATGCAGGAGATCTGGGAATGGCTGGATAAACACTGACGGGCCGACATGAGCAAACACACTCAGACGGCTCACGTTAACAGCTCAACAGGAGCATGGCGCTCAGTTACCTGGAACGTCTGTCTGTGCGTGGGTAAACCGTGACGTCAAAAAGACACGTCTGAAAAGGAGCGACAGTGTCCCCAAACTTCTGACAGTCAGCCCATCATCCGACAGCAAAGCAGCACTAATCAAAACAAATCGACCTGCATATTCATCACCTCCCAGTCCAGCCCGGAACGAGACGGCTGATGAAGATGATCCAGTGATACGGATGATAATGAAGCTGCTATGTATAGCAGGCCTGATCACCGAGTACTGAATCACATCCTTAGCACACGGGGGGACCATGTGACGTCTTCATCGGCGTCCGCACGTTTCTCCGCGATGATCCCAGCAACATCAGGAAACAATCCTCTGAATCCAGCGACTGACGAAGGAAGGGCACACGTAGCAGCCGCCCGCGGACCCGGTACAAGAATATCGCCAGACGTCAGCACGTCCGTTCAGCGGGCAGAGACATCTCCGCGTCATCTCAGCCTCTGGGTTCCCCTCTGTGCAGGGAAGCAGCTCTGATCGGAATAACGAACTTCATTCCCCCTGTAAATCAGGAGTCTCAAACCGCGGAGACACTCATCATTAAATCATGCGGCTCAGTCCTTCTTCTCCACCTTACTGTGGACCTTCTCCACCCACCACACACTGGCCGGTTCCTCAGCACCATGGCTATTAGTAGCAGCAGTGATGGTAGTGGTATGAGTGGTGGCTGTGGTAGTGGTAGTGGTGGCTGTGGTAGTAGTGGTGGTGGCGGCGGTGATTTGTAGAGCTGTCAACAAACACTGAACAGGATGAAATAATCCCAGGTTAGGAATTCCCGACTAATGAAATGGAAGAGCCCAAAATATTACAGATGTGACGTCACAGCATCGCTGTCCGCTCGTCAAACTCAATCCAGAAAAGCCCCACCTACAAACTCCGGCCAACACTCCGGGGTGGATAAGCAGGTCTGCGGATCAGGGTCAGCGCTGCCTGATGTGGGAACTGTATGGAATGTCATGAAATCTCTATTACCAAACTCTGCAGAGAGCTGGAATCTGACTCTGTCGACTCGACTCGACTCGTTTCTAATGTAAGAACGACTCTGAGAGACACATGACATCAGTTGGAGGTGAAGAGTGCGGAGTGCACGGCTGCTGAAGCTGCAGGTTTGGAAAGCCGTGATGATAACGGAGCGCACACCGTACAGGGACCAAGTCATATGTGAATGCTGTCAGACCCTAGCGGGCTTCTCGGACCAGGGCAGGATTCCAGGAGACCGATCTGAAAGCTGCTTCCTCTACTCACATGCTGATCTCTTCAGGTCTAACTCCACGCTGTGGATCAGGTGCTGAATAAGTAAACTAGGCTGCAGGTCAGTCGAGGACGAGCTCCTGCACAAACCCCACACGGATTCACTGCAACCGGATCTCCATCCAAACCTCTCACGAACGTCATGAGCCAAATTACTGAAGACGGGTCTCCGCCTCTACAGAAGACGCTTTAGATCCCATAGTCTACATTACTAGGGTCAGGGTGAGCTGTATCTGACCCAGTGGAATTTGCAGATGCTCTCTGGATCTCAGGAACACAGGATATTCCTGAAACACATCAACAGAGCACGCAGAGGGAACCGACCCACAGGACGGAAACTTGGTGTGTAGGTTTGACACCGTGAGAATGCTAATGATTCACGTTTCACACTCGGACTTACTGACACATTGTACCTGGAGTAGACCTACAGGAACCACGGAGAAAGGGCCGACGGACTGTCTAACATGCGCAGAGACCTCCAGCGAGCGGTGGGGTCCTCCATGAGTCCTCCTGTTAGTGCAGCACCATCGGCAGACGGCTGCACCACGCAGGACTACATGCACACAGACCGTTACCACGACTGTCCTTAACACCACGTCACCGTCACCAAAGACTGCAGTGGTGTCGTACCAGACTGGCATGGAGTGACTCAGAATGGCAGCGGGTCATCTTCAGTGACCATTTATTATCAGTGATTGATCAGGCCTGATATCCCACACCTCCTTCTGGGAGCAGCTGTTCTCCAGGTGATGGGTGTACGGTCCCTGATGGGATGTGACCTACAAAGTGGCGAACAGATCCAGTTCCAGATCCAGTGGCAGTTTACCACGTTCGGCTCAGCTACGGCCGCAGCGACGCCAAGCCTTAACCAACCAGCTCATTAAACACCCTAAAAGGCCCACATGGCACCAGCTGAGCATAGAGGAATGTGGGTCAGATGCTCTGAGTGGTCAGAGGGTCCGTAGGTGGTGGAGGAGAGGGGGAGAGGGATGCTAATGTGCTGTATGTGATGGTGCTCTGAGTTAGAGAGCTGATGGTACAGTATACGACCAGGACAGGACATAAACACATCAGGGAGCAGAAGAAGGCAGAGTACATGTGGGTGGAGCTGAACTGCTGTAGGCTGAATGAGTGGGGCTAAACCGCTTTAGGATGAATGGGTGGAGCTAAACTGCTACAGGCTGAATGGGTGGAGCTAAACTGCTACAGGCTGAATCTGGCATGTGACGGCTATAAAGAACTACACGTGAAGCGGCTCCTTACGCACGCCCAACAGCCAGGCTTCTACATCCCTGGGGTCTCTGACGCAGGAGCTCAGGGCGGTCCACCCGATCGATCGGAATATGGGACGGCAAACCGAGGAGAGGACAGAGAGCGGGATAGAGCAGTTTGGGAGGACAGTTGCTCCAGTAGTGGCTGCCTAGCAACCCAAGCAAAGTCAGCCACCAGTGGACGTTTGGTTGGTGTTGCCATGGCAACCGCAGGCTCGGTTTTCAGGAAGAAAGACCTCCAGAGTTAGATAAAAGCAGCGTCTCCAATATCGCATTTCCACCGGAGCTTAAAAGGCTTCCTAAAATACCGGCCTGCCGGCCTGCGTCACGCCGCTCCTCAAACTCGCCCCTCTGTGGTAGGGCGAGCAGAGGAGCTCAGTCCGGAGCGATTCACCCTCCTCTGATCAGCCATGAGGAGGCTCATTACACCCCAGGCCTCGCCTCCGTGGGTCTTTAGGAGGCCAGAGGATCCGGATATAGCCACATTCCCACTAGTCCTGCCTCACTGGAGACATCCATTAGCCCTAATTACATCGGCTTCTGTCGCAGCTCCGAGTCTGCTCCGGCCGGGCATCACGGTTAAGCTGGCAGTCTGATGACCAGCCAACAACCTAAAGGTTCTACACGGGTGGTACTCGGTACCAGATGGACACGGTAACACGGAAGAGGAGGGTCTGAGGAACAGTACTGGACACTTCTGGAAGTATGCATACCTATAGGGATCGGTACCAGTACTCGGTATCGGCTGATACACAGGGATCAGTACCAGTACTCGGTATCGGCTGATACACAGGGATCAGTACCAGTACTCGGTATCGGCTGGGACACAGGGATCAGTACCAGTACTCGGTATCGGCTGATACACAGGGATCAGTACCAGTACTCGGTATCAGCTGATACACAGGGATCAGTACCAGTACTCGGTATCGGCTGATACACAGGGATCAGTACTGGTTCTGGTTCTGTAAAGGAAAGGTCCATGTGGTGTTTGTAGTATCTGTGCCTGGAGTTATATAGTGTGTGTGTGCTCTCCCTGTGACGGTCCAGTGCGGATGTGACCCGAGCAGGATCAGCGTCGGGCCGCTTCTGGGAATGGTGTGACTGTGGCTATGCCTGAGGTTTGGACAGAGATTGTTGGATGTCCGCCTCGAATGTTCCAGTTGGTACTGTACGTGTTTGTGGGTTCTCCAGCGGATCTCAGAGGTACAGTAACGAGTAGCGGGACTATAATTCTCCAGTCTCCAGTGAAGTCCTCTCAGTCGGGGGAATGGTCACGTCAGACTGGGGTTGAGGAACTACCCAGAGCTGTAGTCTGTGATCCACCTACACCAAATACATCCAACATCCATTTAACCCATACACCCCCAGACCGCAGGTCCACTCACATCAAGGCCAGGCCGAGGTAGTTGGCGGTGCTGCCCCAGTACATCGGGTTCTCCGTGATGTTAAAGGGGAAGCCGGTCACCTTCTGCTCCATCAGGATGCCGAAGTAGTCGCCTGCAGAGAGGAACCCAGAGAAAAGGAGACTCTGAGACGTTCAGGTCAACCTTCACAAGCACTGAAGCACACACACAGCGACATACCCAACACACTCCGGCTGAACCGCTACAACAGCTACAACAGCTACAACAGCTACAACTACAACCGCTACAACAGCTACAACTACAACCACAACCGCTATAACAGCTACAACTACAACCACAACAGCTACAACCGCTACAACTACAACCACAACCGCTATAACAGCTACAACTACAACCGCTACAACAGCTACAACTACAACCACAACCGCTACAACAACAGCTACAACTACAACCACAACCGCTACAACTACAACCGCTACAACAGCTACAACCACAACCAAAACAACTACAACCGCTATAACAACAGCTACAACTACAACCACAACCGCTATAACAGCTACAACTACAACCAAAACAACTACAACCGCTATAACAACAGCTACAACTACAACCACAACCGCTATAACAGCTACAACTACAACCACAACCGCTATAACAGCTACAACTACAACCACAACAACTACAACCGCTACAACAGCTACAACTACAACCACAACAACTACAACCGCTACAACTACAACCACAACAACTACAACCGCTATAACAGCTACAACTACAACCACAACCGCTACAACAGCTACAACCACAACCGCTATAACAGCTACAACTACAACCACAACATCTACATCTACAACTGCTACAACTACAACCACTATAACAGCTACAACTACAACCACAACCGCTACAACAACAGCTACAACTACAACCACAACCGCTATAACAACAGCTACAACTACAACCACAACCGCTATAACAGCTACAACTACAACCACAACAGCTACAACCGCTATAAGACCAGCTACAACTACAACCACAACCGCTACAACTACAACCACAACAACTACAACCGCTATAACAACAGCTACAACTACAACCACAACAACTACAACCGCTACAACAGCTACAACTACAACCACAACAACTACAACCGCTATAACAGCTACAACTACAACCACAACCGCTACAACAGCTACAACCACAACCGCTATAACAGCTACAACTACAACCACAACATCTACAACTACAACTGCTACAACTACAACCACTATAACAGCTACAACTACAACCACAACCGCTACAACAACAGCTACAACTACAACCACAACCGCTATAACAACAGCTACAACTACAACCACAACCGCTATAACAGCTACAACTACAACCACAACCGCTATAACAGCTACAACTACAACCGCTATAACAGCTACAACTACAACCACAACCGCTATAACAGCTACAACAGCTACAACTACAACCACAACAACTACAACCACTATAACAGCTACAACTACAACCACAACCGCTATAACAGCTACAACTACAATCACAACAGCTACAACAGCTACAACTACAACCACTACAACAGCTACAACTACAACCAAAACAACTACATCCACTATAACAGCTACAACTACAACCAAAACAACTACAACCACTATAACAGCTACAACCAAAAGTACTACAACCGCTATAACAGCTACAACCAAAACAACTACAACCGCTATAACAGCTACAACTACAACCAAAACAACTACAACCGCTATAACAGCTACAACTACAACAAAAACAACCACAACTGCTACAACAGTTACAACTACAACCAAAACCGCTATAACAGCTACAACTACAACAAAAACAACCACAACTGCTACAACAGTTACAACTACAACCAAAGCAACTACAACCGCTATAACAGTTACAACTACAACCAAAGCAACTACAACCGCTATAACAGCTACAACTACAACCACAACAGCTACAACCGCTATAACAGCTACAACTACAACCACAACCGCTATAACAACTACAACCACAACAACTACAACTACAACCGCTACAACAGCTACAACTACAACCGCTACAACAGCTACAACCACAACAGCTACAACTACAACAGCTACAACTACAACAACTACAACTACAACCGCTATAACAACAGCTACAACTACAACCACAACCGCTATAACAGCTACAACTACAACCACAACCGCTACAACAGCTACAACTACAACCACAACCGCTATAACAGCTACAACAGCTACAACTACAACCACAACAACCACAACCGCTATAACAGCTACAACTACAACCACAACAGCTACAACTACAACCACAACTGCTACAACAGCTACAACTACAACCAAAACAACTACAACCGCTATAACAACAGCTACAACTACAACCACAACAACTACAACCGCTATAACAGCTACAACTACAACCACTATAACATCAGCTACAACTACAACCACAACCGCTATAACAGCTACAACCGCTATAACAACAGCTACAACTACAACCACAACAACCGCTATAACAGCTACAACTACAACCACAACAACTACAACCACTATAACAACAGCTACAACTACAACCACAACTGCTATAACAACAACAGCTACAACCGCTAACAGCAGCAGCTACAACTACAACAGCATCAGACCAAACAGATACACCAGTAGACGTATCCAGACGGCTCGGCAGCAGATTTAAGATCAGCTCAGAGTGCCGGCTGAGGACTGCCGCAGTGACTCGGCTCTGGACTCTGGATCCTGAGGGAATCTCAGAGGTACGGGAGGGAAGGTCAGGGTCCAGCTCTGGATCTGCGTGCTGTAAAAACTAATGAAGTATAAACGAGGCCTAATGACTCTAATATGGTTCTCCACCGCACTTCCTCTCACATTTAATGGCACTAACGGCACTAAAGCGGCTCGTGGCAGCTTAATGGTCGGAATTTACCCTGACGTTAACTGGAATGTGTGAAACGAGAGTGGTGCGGGAAACTGGCCGAGTTTAAACATTTGCTTTTTGTGCAGCTCAGCATAATAAATCACAGCAGCAGCTTTACGGAGACCATGATTACCACTTTATCACCACCCTGATAACGTTCAGCAGGAGCCGTAACCAAAACAAGGCCCGGAGAACAGCCAGGTACCAAACAGGTCTGTAATATACCGAGCAGGACACGCCCACCCAACCGATGTTCAGACATGCAGAAAACATACCCACATAAACACAGTCCACTCCATAACGTCCGTCTATAGCGCCTTTCACCCGCATGAAACGGTACCGCTAATGCTAAAGCATCGTTCCGGGCTCCGCCCTCTACAGGTGCTTCAGCATCAGCTAGAACTTCTGCTGTTCGTAGAACCTGTAAATTCTGCTCTCATTGTTTATACGCCACCCAACAGACGACAGACCCCGCACCACCCTCCCTGCACCATGAGCACATGACCGAACGCTCACTGTGACCAGCCTGAATAGGTGTGATGGGGTGATGGTGTACTACACAGGAAGGAGAACGGGAAGGGAAGATGAGCCACGCACCCAGGAAGGTCCCAGTGAAGCCCAAAGCCAGGAAGCTACTGATGACGAAGAGCAAGCCCACAGCCAGGAGAGCGGCGCCCACACAGTACACCTGCACGCAGTCCATCAGCTCCAGACGAGGCTGGCCCTTCATCGCCACGGTGATGCTGCCAGAGAGAGGAAATGGAAACGATCAGTTACTGATACAGCTCTCATCCTCACCCCCGACTTGGTGGCGTTACAGGGCGCGTTTGCGGAGACGTTACAGGGCACTGTATAACACTCCTCTCCAGATGAGCAGACCGAGAACGTTAATCACCTCCTGTGATCTTCAGGAGGTGCTGAGGCCGTTGGTAAGAAGACAGAGACGGTGTGCTAATGAGTCCTGATGTCGAGACACAGGGTCGGTGACGTGGTGATGTGGCAGGCTGAAGAAAGCAGCCCGACACACACAGGTAATAAACCAGGTATCACTTATTAGGAGGCCTTTATTGATTAGCCATCACCTGCGTCAAAGCCGCGCGCCTTTTCTCAAAGCCGGACAGTGAAGTTTCAATTACCGCCACAGGCTGTGGTTAGAGCGGTCAGGGCTGAGAGAGCGGTGGACCCAATCAGTCAGAAACGTCAGCAGGAGCTTCACACGAGTGACAGCAAACCGTAAAGGAGCTGGAAATAAGCTTCTCATGAGTCATGCCATCACTCCGCCCCTGCTCCTGCTGCCAGGCAGCGGACGGCTCCACTGGAAGCTCCACTGCATTTGGGCGTATAGACACATTCCGACAGGGTTAATCGCCTATAGGGAATTCTACTGAGGAGTTTATCTACACGTTATATATCCACATGACCATCCACGTCATCATGCGCATCACCATCACCATCCACATCACCATCCGCATCGCCATCACCACCTGCATCACCATCCACATCGCCATCACCATCCGCATCGCCATCCGTATCAACATCACCATCCGCATCGCCATCACCACCTGCATCACCATCCACATCGCCATCCGTATCACCATCACCATCCGCATCGCCATCACCACCTGCATCACCATCCACATCGCCATCCGTATCACCATCACCATCCGCATCGCCATCACCACCTGCATCACCATCCACATCGCCATCACCATCCACATCGCCATCACCATCCGCATCGCCATCCGTATCACCATCACCACCTGCATCACCATCCACATCGCCATCACCATCCGCATCGCCATCTGCATCACCATCCACATCGCCATCACCACCTGCATCACCATCCGCATCGCCATCCGTATCACCATCACCACCTGCATCACCATCCACATCGCCATCACCATCCGCATCGCCATCCGTATCACCATCACCATCCGCATCGCCATCACCACCTGCATCACCATCCATATCGCCATCACCATCCGCATCACCATCGCCATCCACATCGCCATCACCATCACCATCCGTATCACCATCCGCATCGCCAGCCACATCGCCATCACCATCCGCATCGCCATCCGTATCACCATCACCATCCGCATCGCCATCACCACCTGCATCACCATCCACATCGCCATCACCATCCGCATCGCCATCCGTATCACCATCACCACCTGCATCACCATCCACATCGCCATCACCATCCGCATCGCCATCCGTATCACCATCACCATCCGCATCGCCATCCACATCGCCATCACCATCCGCATCGCCATCACCACCTGCATCACCATCCACATCGCCATCACCATCCGCATTGCCAACCGTATCACCATCACCATCCGCATCGCCATCACCACCTGCATCACCATCCACATCGCCATCACCATCCGCATCACCATGCGTATCACCATCACCATCCGCATCGCCATCTGCATCGCCATCACCACCTGCATCACCATCCACATCCCCATCACCACCTGCATCACCATCCACATCGCCATCCGTATTACCATCACCATCCGCATCGCCATCCACATCGTCATCACCATCCGCATCGCCATCCGTATCGCCATCCGCATCGCCATCACCATCACCATCCACATTGCCATCACCATCCACATCGCCATCACCACCTGCATCACCATCCACATCGCCATCGCCATCACCATCTGCATCGCCATCACCATCCACATCGCCATCACCATCCACATCGCCATCACCACCTGCATCACCATCCACATCGCCATCGCCATCTGCATCACCATCCACATTGCCATCGCCATCTGCATCGCCATCACCATCCACATCGCCATCACCACCTGCATCACCATCCACATCGCCATCACCACCTGCATCACCATCCGCATCACCATCCGTATCACCATCACCATCCGCATCGCCATCCACATCACCATCTGCATCACCATCCACATCGCCATCACCACCTGCATCACCATCCGCATCGCCATCCGTATCACCATCACCACCTGCATCACCATCCACATCGCCATCACCATCCGCATCGCCATCCGTATCACCATCACCATCCGCATCGCCATCACCACCTGCATCACCATCCATATCGCCATCACCATCCGCATCACCATCGCCATCCACATCGCCATCACCATCACCATCCGTATCACCATCCGCATCGCCAGCCACATCGCCATCACCATCCGCATCGCCATCCGTATCACCATCACCATCCGCATCGCCATCACCACCTGCATCACCATCCACATCGCCATCACCATCCGCATCGCCATCCGTATCACCATCACCACCTGCATCACCATCCACATCGCCATCACCATCCGCATCACCATGCGTATCACCATCCGCATCGCCATCACCATCCGCATCGCCATCACCACCTGCATCACCATCCACATCGCCATCACCATCCGCATTGCCAACCGTATCACCATCACCATCCGCATCGCCATCACCACCTGCATCACCATCCACATCACCATCACCATCCGCATCACCATGCGTATCACCATCACCATCCGCATCGCCATCCACATCGCCATCACCATCCGCATTGCCAACCGTATCACCATCACCATCCGCATCGCCATCACCACCTGCATCACCATCCACATCACCATCACCATCCGCATCACCATGCGTATCACCATCACCATCTGCATCGCCATCCACATCGCCATCACCATCCGCATCGCCATCCGTATCACCATCACCATCCGCATCGCCATCCGTATCACCATCACCATCCGCATCGCCATCCGTATCACCATCACCATCCGCATCGCCATCACCACCTGCATCACCATCCACATCGCCATCACCATCCGCATCGCCATCTGCATCGCCATCACCACCTGCATCACCATCCACATCCCCATCACCACCTGCATCACCATCCACATCGCCATCCGTATTACCATCACCATCCGCATCGCCATCCACATCGTCATCACCATCCGCATCGCCATCACCATCCGCATCGCCATCTGCATCGCCATCACCACCTGCATCACCATCCACATCCCCATCACCACCTGCATCACCATCCACATCGCCATCCGTATTACCATCACCATCCACATCGCCATCCGTATTACCATCACCATCCGCATCGCCATCACCATCCGCATCGCCATCCGTATCGCCATCCGTATCGCCATCCGCATCGCCATCACCATCCACATTGCCATCACCATCCACATCACCATCACCACCTGCATCACCATCCACATCGCCATCGCCATCACCATCTGCATCGCCATCACCATCCACATCGCCATCACCACCTGCATCACCATCCACATCGCCATCGCCATCTGCATCACCATCCACATCGCCATCGCCATCTGCATCGCCATCACCATCCACATCGCCATCACCACCTGCATCACCATCCACATCGCCATCACCACCCGCATCGCCATCCGTATCACCATCACCATCCGCATCGCCATCCACATCGCCATCACCATCTGCATCGCCATCCACATCGCCATCACCATCTGCATCGCCATCCACATCGCCATCACCATCCACATCGCCATCCACATCGCCATCGCCATCACCATCACCATCACCATCCACATCGCCATCGCCATCCACATCGCCATCACCATCCACATCGCCATCGCCATCGCCATCACCATCACCATCCACATCGCCATCCACATCGCCATCACCATCGCCATCACCATCCGCATCGCCATCCACATCGCCATCACCATCACCATCACCATCCACATCGCCATCACCATCCGCATCGCCATCACCATCACCATCCACATCGCCATCACCATCTGCATCACCATCTGCATCGCCATCCGCATCGCCACCGGCATCACCATCGCCATCACCATCCACATCACCAACACCATCCACGTCGCCATTACTATCACCATCCACATCACCATCCGCATCGCCATCACCATCCTTCTCGTAGAACTCGTTGGTATTAGATTTGAGCCTTTAACTGCTTGGAAACAGATTTTAGACCTAGTCTACTGAAGGTCTGAAATGGGTCTAAAATGATCTAGAACAGTTGGAACCATGTTACTCTTCTTTAGTACAGGCTTCACCAAGGCACGTCTGGAGAACACCGGTACACAGAGAACCTTTACAGAGCTTGTCTAAGACTGCGCAATAAAGATACTAAATTCTCAACAAACTAAATCAGGCTGGAAAGGAGTTTGTGGGAATTGGCCAGGGAGTCTGGATCTTCACTCCACGGAGGGTTTGATCTATAAACAGCTCCAGCGCTCCGCCGCTCCTTCCTTTAATAACTCCTGGAATCCCGCGGGAGCTCCGGGAGCAGCCAGCAGCGGTGGAATGAGATGCGCCTATAGGGAGATATTATTCCCACACAGAGTAATCAGAGACGCAGATGCGACGGGACGCGCCTTATTACAGATTCATTATTCACTCGTCTACATGCTCAGATGGCCTGGGAGGTTCCTCATCCAACTCCCCACGCAGGAGAACCCAATCAGGATGGCCTGTTCCAGCACTGCAGAATCTCAGCGCTCTCTCTGCTGGGCGGCACACGCGGCAAAACTTTCTTTCACAGCCCCTACGTTCTAGATATCAGCTCTACGTGTGGTGCAAACATCACAGTACTAGATAATTACTTTTGGAACATTTTAGGAGGTCACCCAAGCCTCCAAAAAGAACAGGTTCTAGATATTAAAGTACCTCATAACTGGACACAAAGTGCTTCTACTTTAGAGATGTTCCGCTCGAGAAACTACCACATCAATGTCTAAATGGTTCTCTGTATAATTGTGGTTCTATAGCAGGAAGAACCTTGTCTGTAAAGCGATGTAAATAATATGGAGTAAAGGGTTTCTGGGTTCTGTACCGAATCATTCCTGCTCAGGCTAATGGTTTAAAGTAAGAAGGTGGTAAGTATTAACGTCAGTTATCTAGAACCCATGTTTGTTTAATCAGTCAGGTCTCTTCACATTTATAGTTTGTCTTTCTGGGCCGGACGAGGAGCGGACCGGACGGGGAGCGGGCCGGACGGGGAGCGGGCCGGGCGAGGAGCGGGCCGGACGGGGAGCGGGCCGGGCGCTCTGTAAAAGTGCTAGATAAACACATGAATACTGAAGTTCCGTGGCGGCTGGATCACCTGACCGCTCACGTCAGAGAGCCACACACACACCTGTCCTACTTTACCCCGCGTGAATATTAAGCGGTCCGAGCCCGGCGCTGACTTTCCATGGAAACTTCACCTCCCTGCCCTCCTGTTACGAAATCCCCCTCAGCAGACTCAAGCCCCTCCCACTGAGGTCAGCGCAGGGGAAGGGGATATGCTGAGCCGTCAGGTCCACAGGGCTGAGGAGTCCATATTCAATAGGACCACGGGCTGCACAGCTGCTCACACTGCCAACGGGCATCTCGGAATTTCAGCTCCCATCGAGACGCATAATTCTCCCTGTCAGAAACCCCGGGAACACCGAAACCAGCACAGCGCCACACGCCAACACCTACACCCAGAGCCCTCACGCCGCACACTCTATACCCACAGTACCCACCTCACTCTATACCCACAGTACCCACCTCACACTCTATACCCACAGTACCCACCTCACTCTATACCCACAGTACCCACCTCACACTCTATACCCACAGTATCCACCTCACACTCTATACCCACACTACACGCCGCACACTCTATACCCACAGTACCCACCTCACACTCTATACCCACAGTACCCACCTCACACTCTATACCCACAGTACCCACCTCACTCTATACCCACCTCACACTCTATACCCACACTACACCCCGCACACTCTATACCCACACTACACCCCGCACACTCTATACCCACAGTACGCACCTCTCAGTTACTCTGTACACTCTCTGGATCTCTCTGCGTTACAGTAGCCCCTAGGCTAACTGCTCATATCTCTGTGTAATACACTGTTTATTACAGGTGTTATAAAGCCTACTCAGACCTGAGCACGTACAGGATATCCATTTATGTATGTACTGATATTCACATTCTGCTGCACCCACACTTAACCCGCCGTGTTTGGGCTAACAGACATGCTCAGTAGCTAACGTCTCCTAAAGTAAATCTAGCTGCAGGAATCTTCTACCAGAGGCTGGAGGAGCTAACAGCCAGAGCCGAGCCGCCAGTGATCCACACACGCTGTGTAGCAGCTCTCAGCATTCCAGCCTGCACACCACCACAAAGCCTGGAGCAGGGCGACCGGAGACAGCCTGCCCAAACAAACAGCTCCAACCCTGAACACAGCGCAGCAGATCCTCCGCCTTACGCAGCTCACCGCTGAGAACCCGGAGCGCTACATCCTAACCTGCAGCAGACCCCCTCTCTCCCCATCCCCACACAAACACACAGCTCCGCCAATCCGGCAGAGAGGCTGAGGGTGACCATAGCAACACTGACATACACGCTGTGAGCGAGCGAAGACGGCAGCGGAGACAGAAAAACACAAACAGCCTCCAGAAAGTTCACACACACTCTGGAACAGGAGAATTCCGGCTCCGTCAGGAAACGGAATAACCTCAGCAGAGCGGGACACGCTCAGATCCCCCTCCACATTCACACAGGAACCGGGTTTGGAGCTTCCACTGTATGAGACCAAGTCGTCTAAAAGCTCCTCAGGAAGTTCCTACAGGAGGTGGTTCTGAATACGCTGCCTGATGTCTGAGACGCTGTTTATGATAGTGTGGAGAAGATCTCAGCCTTAAACTCCATTCATGGTGGAGGGATACATGCTGCAGGGCGCTGTGAGGTCAAATAGTCCCCCAAAGGAACTTAGTACTTCCAGGTTTTCCAGATTTTCATCATCAACATTCCATACACACTCAGAAGACACGTGCAAGTTCACTGGTGGTTCTAGATAAAATGTCTAAAGTCTTTAGGCTCCAGAGGTCTTTAGATGGTGTTTAGTGCTCTATACATGGTGTGTGTGGTAGCCTTTAAACAGCTGAAGTGATTTTTGATGGTGTGCGGGTTAGTCTTTGTGTTTTCTTTACTGAACTTAACAGACTAGAACCTGACCGAACCGTAATACGCAGCTCTACAACGCTCTAGTGGAGGACGGAGTTCAGGAAGCTCATGACTCTTAGATTTGGGAACATATGACTTCAGAGAGAACCTAATCCGGGCATCTGTTCCATACGTAGAATTAAGACCTCTGCAGAACCCCAGTGCTGGACGAGTGCGGTACCTGTGGCTGCGGTAGACGTTGAGAAGCAGGATGAGGGTGCCGAGGCAGTAACAGGCCACATACGGACTCCCAAACAACCGCGTCAGCCCGCGCGTCCTGTGCTCCCATCTGGCAACCTGAAACACAGGAGAACAGACCAGTCAGCATTCCGAGTGCTGGTTCCACAGGAGCACTACAGCGTTCCCTGGGAAACAGTAAGGACTGTACGCCTCACTGGAACCCTGGAGAACACTATGAGCTGTTATAACCTCGGAGTGAATGCTTTTCACAACAGGGTGTTCATGAAACCCTGAGCTCCAGGTTCTAAGTCAGCCCACGTAGACCGCTTGAAGAGGAGACGATGGAGACGGTCGTTAGGACCACAATCGTGTTCTAGAATCAAGAGCCAGAACCCGCAAATGCACAGGGTACCAGCTCCACGTCCTTTCGTTCCGCGTTGTCTCCTGGTCTGGAGTAGCTGCACTATCGATTAGCCGAAATGAAGCGGAGTCATTTCCCCGTCATCCGACCGGATCCAGATCTTTCAGGCCTGTTAGCGGCGCGTGTGATGGGCGCGCGCTCTCAGGGGGCCCGTGTGGAGAACTCTGTCCCAGTAATGACCGAGATCAACCAAATCAGTGGGGTCAATAGAGGGACTCCGGTACGGACCGGGGGGACGCGAGCCCTGCCATGACCAGATTAATGCTGGAGCTGTGAGGGTCTCGGAGGCCTGAGGACGGAACAGGACCACGTGATGTCCCCCCTGTAAGAAACTCCTCCATCACAGATCTGAGCAGGACCGGCTGCTCCGCCTGACGCTCCTTACTTACAGGTGTGTGTAAGTGTTGGTGCTCCTGGTCATGTGTGTTAGGGTTCTAGGTGTAACACAGGGACACACTACTGCACACTCCAACACACACCATCACAGACTACGACACACTCTAATACACACTACTACACACTCACTACCAACACATTACCACACACCAACACACACTCACTACCAACACACTACCACACACCAACACACTACCACACACCAACACACACTCACTACCAACACACTACCACACACCAACACACACTCACTACCAACACACTACCACACACCAACACACACTCACTACCAACACACTACCACACACCAACACACACTCACTACCAACACACTACCACACACCAACACACACTCACTACCAACACATTACCACACACCAACACACACTCACTACCAACACACTACCACACACCAACACACACTCACTACCAACACACTACCACACACCAACACACAACCACACACCACCAACACACTACCACACACCAACACACACTACCACACACCAACACACACTCACTACCAACACACTACCACACACCAACACACTACCACACACCACCAACACACTACCACACACCAACACACTACCACACACCAACACACTACCACACACCACCAACACACTACCACACACCAACACACACTCACTACCAACACATTACCACACACCAACACACAACCACACACCAACACACACTCACTACCAACACACTAAAACACACCAACACACACTCACTACCAACACACTACCACACACCAACACACACTACCAACACACTACCACACACCAACACACACTCACTACCAACACACTACCACACACCACCAACACACTACCACACACCAACACACTACCACACACCAACACACACTCACTACCAACACATTACCACACACCAACACACAACCACACACCAACACACAACCACACACCAACACACACTCACTACCAACACACTAAAACACACCAACACACACTCACTACCAACACACTACCACACACCAACACACACTCACTACCAACACACTACCACACACCAACACACTACCACAAACCAACACACACTCACTACCAACACACTACCACACACCAACACACACTCACTACCAACACACTACCACACACCAACACACACTCACTACCAACACACTACCACACACCAACACACACTCACTACAAACACACTACCACACACCAACACACACTCACTACCAACACACTACCACACACCAACACACACTGTGGCGTATGTCACTAAAGCAGAGGAATGGAATCCTCTCCCTGGAACGCTGCCCCCCAGGGGACGTACTCCACATCCCAGCCTGTCAGAAATTCAGCTAAACATAGCTTTGATTGACACTCGCTATGAAGGGAGCAGTGAGTCACCGGAGCGTCCTCGGAGCCCAGAGCCCCTCCAATATTCAACTCAATTAAGACCCTCAATAATTCAGACAGCGGAGGCTTCGGCGCACTCAGCCCTGCGAGCAGTCAGCACCGTGCGGCTGCCCCGCCCATCAGGGCTAAAATGGAAACTACAGATTAAAAACATCCCGGTATTCCGTAATAAGACTTCCCGAGCTCCGCGTAATGTGTTTACTGAGCGACGCCGAGAGCAAAGAGCCTCGAGAGCAGACTACACACGCACACCAGATCCCGCTTAACCAGCAGCCCTCACTGTCAAATCTACCAAACACCTCCAAACACCTCCAAACTCCTCCAAACTCCTCCAAACACATTAAAGCACATCCAAACACCTCCAAATACCTCCAAACACCTCCAAACTCCTCCAAACACTTTAAAGCACATCCAAACACCTCCAAATATCTCCAAACACATTAAAGCACATCCAAACACCTCCAAATACCTCCAAACACCTCCAAACTCCTCCAAACACTTTAAAGCACATCCAAACACTTCCAAATACCTCCAAACACCTCCAAACACAATAAAGCACATCCAAACACCTTCAAATACCTCCAAACACCTCCAAAATCCACCAAACACCTCCAAACACATCAAAGCACATCCAAACACCTCCAAACTCCTCCAAACACACACCTCCAAGCACACACCTCCAAACACACACCTCCAAACTCCTCCAAACACCTCCGAACACATCCAAATATCTCCGAACACATCCAAACATCTCCAAACTCACACCTCCAAACTCACACCTCCAAACCTCCAAACACACACCTCCAAACTCCTTCAAACACACACCTCCAAACTCCTCCAAACACACACCTCCAAACACATCCAAATACCTCCAAACACCTCCAAATACATCCAAACACCTCCAACCCATATACAACTATACCACACACGACAAACCATATACAACTATACCACACACCCCAACGACAAACCATATACAACTATACCACACACTCCAATAACAAACCATATACAACTATACCACACACGACAAACCACATACAACTATACCACACACCCCAACGACAAACCATATACAACTATACCACACACGACAAACCACATACAACTATACCACACACCAACAAACCATATATAACTGTGCGACACACCCCAATGACAAACCATATACAACTACACCACACATACGACAAAACATATACGTCTATACCACACACACGACAAACCATATACCACTATACCACACACACGACAAACCATATACAACGATACCACACACACACGACAAACCATATAGCACTATAGCACACACAACAAACCATATACAATTATACCACACACCCCAACAACAAACCATATACAACTATACCACACACTCCAATAACAAACCATATACAACTATACCACACACATGACAAACCATATACAACTATACCAAACACACGACAAACCATATAGCACTATACCACACACGGCAAACCATATACAACTATACCACACACACGACAAAACATATACAACTATACCACACACACACGACAAACCATATAGCAGTATACCACACACTCCAATAACAAACCATATACAACTATACCACACACGACAAACCACATACAACTATACCACACACCAACAAACCATATATAACTGTGCCACACACCCCAACGACAAACCATATACAACTACACCACACATACAACAAAACATATACGTCTATACCACACACAACAAAACATATACAACTATTCCACACAGGCCAACGACAAACCATATACAACTATACCACACACACGACAAACCATATACAACCATACCACACACACACACGACAAAACATATACAACTATACCACACACACACGACAAAACATATACAACTATACCACACACACGACAAAACATATACAACTATACCACACACACGACAAACCACATACAACTATACCACACACTCCAATAACAAACCATATACAACTATACCACACACGACAAACCACATACAACTATACCACAAACCAACAAACCATATATAACTGGGCCACACACCCCAACGACAAACCATATACCACTACACCACACATACGACAAAACATATACGTCTATACCACACATGACAAAACATATACAACTATTCCACACAGCCCAACGACAAACCATATACAACTATACCACACACTCCAATAACAAACCATATACAACTATACCACACACGACAAACCACATACAACTATACCACACACCAACAAACCATATATAACTGTGCCACACACCCCAACGACAAACCATATACCACTACACCACACATACGACAAAACATATACGTCTATACCACACACGACAAAACATATACCACTATACCACACACACACACGACAAACCATATACAACTATACCACACACATGACAAAACATATACAACTATACCACACACCAACAAACCATATATAACTGTGCCACACACCCCAACGACAAACCATATACAACTATACCACACACACGACAAACCATATACCACTATACCACACACACACACACACACACTCACACGACAAACCATATACAACTATACCACACACACACGACAAAACATATACAACTATACCACACACACACACGACAAACCATATAGCACTATACCACACACAACAAACCATATACAACTATACCACACACCCCAACGACAAACGATATACAACCATACCACACACACAACAAACCATATACAACTATACCATACACACATGCAACAAAACATATACAACTAAACCACACACACACGACAAAACATATACAACTATACCACACATGCACGACAATACATATACAACTATACCACACACACACACACACACACACACACACACACACACACACACACACGTCAAAACATATACAACTATACCACACACGCACACACGACAGAACATATACAACTATACCACACACACACACGACAAAACATATACAACTATACCACACACACACACACGACAAACCATATAGCAGGATACCACCCACACGACAAACCATATACAACTATACCACACACACACACGACAAAACATATACAACTATACCACACACACGACAAACCATATACAACTATACCACACACCCCAACAACAAACCATATACAACTATACCACACACTCCAATAACAAACCATATACAACTATACCACACACGACAAACCACACACAACTATACCACACACACGACAAACCGTATAGCAGTATACCACCCACGACAAACCATATACAACTATACCACACACACACGACAAAACATATACAACTATATCACACACACACGACAAACCATATAGCAGTATACCACACACGGCAAACCATATACAACTATACCACACACATGACAAACCATATACAACTATACCACACACTCCAATAACAAACCATATACAACTATACCACACACTCCAATAACAAACCATATACAACTATACCACACACTACAATCACATACAACTATACCACACACCAACAAACCATATATAACTGTGCCACACACCCCAACAACAAAACATATACAACTATACCACACACGACAAAACATATACAACTATACCACAAACGCACGACAATACATATACAACTATACCACACACACACACACACACACACACGTCAAAACATATACAACTATACCACACACACACACGACAAAACATATACAACTATACCACACACACACGACAAACCATATAGCAAGATTCCACCCACGACAAACCATATACAACTATACCACACACACACACGACAAACCATATAGCAGTATACCACACACGGCAAACCATATACAACTATACCACACACGACAAAACAAATACAACTATACCACAAACGACAAAACATATACAACTATACCACACACACGACAAACCACATACAACTATACCACACACCCCAACGACAAACCATATACAACTATACCACACACTCCAATAACAAACCATATACAACTATACCACACACACGACAAACCACATACAACTATACCACAAACCAACAAACCATATATAACTGGGCCACACACCCCAACGACAAACCATATACAACTACACCACACATACGACAAAACATATACGTCTATACCACACACGACAAAACATATAAAACTATTCCACACAGCCCAACGACAAACCATATACAACTATACCACACACTCCAATAACAAACCATATACAACTATACCACACACGACAAACCACATACAACTATACCACACACCAACAAACCATATATAACTGTGCCACACACCCCAACGACAAACCATATACCACTACACCACACATACGACAAAACATATACGTCTATACCACACGACAAAACATATACAACTATTCCACACAGCCCAACGACAAACCATATACAACTATACCACACACGACAAACCACATACAACTATACCACACACCAACAAACCATATATAACTGTGCCACACACCCCAACGACAAACCATATACAACTATACCACACACACGACAAAACATATACCACTATACCACACACACACACACACACACGACAAACCATATACAACTATACCACACACATGACAAAACATATACAACTATACCACACACACACGACAAACCATATAGCACTATACCACACACAACAAACCATATACAACTATACCACACACCCCAACGACAAAACATATACAACCATACCACACACACAACAAACCATATACAACTATACCATACACACATGCAACAAAACATATACAACTAAACCACACACACACGACACAAACATACCGCAACAGAAAAACTATATCAAATACACCACAGATGCACGACAATACATATACAACTATAACACACACACACACACACACACACACACACACACGTCAAAACATATACAACTATACCACACACGCACACACGACAGAACATATACAACTATACCACACACACACACGACATAACATATACAACTATACCACACACACGACAAACCATATAGCAGGATACCACCCACACGACAAACCATATACAACTATACCACACACACACACACGACAAAACATATACAACTATACCACACACACGACAAACCATATACAACTATACCACACACCCCAACAACAAACCATATACAACTATACCACACACTCCAATAACAAACCATATACAACTATACCACCATTGACACACATCGACAAAACCGTATAGCAGTATACCACCCACGACAAACCATATACAACTATACCACACACACACGACAAAACATATACAACTATATCACACACACACGACAAACCATATAGCAGTATACCACACACGGCAAACCATATACAACTATACCACACACATGACAAACCATATACAACTATACCACACACTCCAATAACAAACCATATACAACTATACCACACACTCCAATAACAAACCATATACAACTATACCACACACTACAATCACATACAACTATACCACACACCAACAAACCATATATAACTGTGCCACACACCCCAACAACAAAACATATACAACTATACCACACACGACAAAACATATACAACTATACCACAAACGCACGACAATACATATACAACTATACCACACACACACACACACACACACACACACACACACACGTCAAAACATATACAACTATACCACACACACACACGACAAAACATATACAACTATACCACACACACGACAAACCATATAGCAGTATTCCACCCACGACAAACCATATACAACTATACCACACACACGACAAACCATATAGTAGTATTCCACCCACGACAAACCATATACAACTATACCACACACACACACGACAAACCATATAGCAGTATACCACACACGGCAAACCATATACAACTATACCACACACGACAAAACAAATACAACTATACCACAAACGACAAAACATATACAACTATACCACACACACACGACAAACCATATACAACTATTCCACACACACACACACGACAAACCATATACAACTACGACACACACACGACAAACCATATACAACTATACCACACACACAACAAACCATATACAACTATACCACACACACACACACAACAAACCATATACAACTATACCACACACCCCAATAACAAACCATATACAACTATACCACACACACGACAAACCATATACAACTATACCATACACACACGCAACAAAACATATACAACTATACCACACACACACGACAAAACATATACAACTATACCACACACACGACAAAAAATATACAACTATACCACACACACGACAAAACATATACAACTATACCACACACACACACAACAAACCATATAGCAGTATTCCACCCACGACAAACCATATACAACTATACCACACACACACGACAAAACATATACAACTATACCACACACACACGACAAACCATATAGCACTATACCACACACAACAAACCATATACAACTATACCACACACCCCAACGACAAAACATATACAACCATACCACACACACAACAAACCATATACAACTATACCATACACACATGCAACAAAACATATACAACTAAACCACACACACACGACAAAACATATACAACTATACCACAGATGCACGACAATACATATACAACTATAACACACACACACACACACACACACACACACACACGTCAAAACATATACAACTATACCACACACGCACACACGACAGAACATATACAACTATACCACACACACACACGACATAACATATACAACTATACCACACACACGACAAACCATATAGCAGGATACCACCCACACGACAAACCATATACAACTATACCACACACACACACACGACAAAACATATACAACTATACCACACACACGACAAACCATATACAACTATACCACACACCCCAACAACAAACCATATACAACTATACCACACACTCCAATAACAAACCATATACAACTATACCACACACACGACAAACCGTATAGCAGTATACCACCCACGACAAACCATATACAACTATACCACACACACACGACAAAACATATACAACTATATCACACACACACGACAAACCATATAGCAGTATACCACACACGGCAAACCATATACAACTATACCACACACATGACAAACCATATACAACTATACCACACACTCCAATAACAAACCATATACAACTATACCACACACTCCAATAACAAACCATATACAACTATACCACACACTACAATCACATACAACTATACCACACACCAACAAACCATATATAACTGTGCCACACACCCCAACAACAAAACATATACAAAAATACCACACACCACAAAACATATAAAACTATACCACACACGCACGACAAAACATATACAACTATACCACACACACACACACACACACACACACACACACGTCAAAACATATACAAACTATACCACCCACACACATGACGACAAAACATATAACAACTATACCACACACAACGACAAACCATATAGCAGTTATTCCACCCACGACAAACCATAACACAAAAAAAAAAAAATAAACTATACCACACACACGACAAACCATATAGCAGTATACCACCCACGACAAACCATATACAACTATACCACACACACACGACAAACCATATAGCAGTATACCACACACCCCAACAACAAACCATATACAACTATACCACACACGACAAACCACATACAACTATACCACAAACGACAAAACATATACAACTATACCACACACACACGACAAACCATATACAACTATTCCACACACACACACACGACAAACCATATACAACTACCACACACACACGACAAACCATATACAACTATACCACACACACAACAAACCATATACAACTATACCACACACACACACACAACAAACCATATACAACTATACCACACACCCCAATAACAAACCATATACAACTATACCACACACACGACAAACCATATACAACTATACCATACACACACGCAACAAAACATATACAACTATACCACACACACACGACAAAACATATACAACTATACCACACACACGACAAAAAATATACAACTATACCACACACACGACAAAACATATACAACTATACCACACACACACAACAAACCATATAGCAGTATACCACACACGACAAACCATATACAACTATACCACACACACACACACGACAAAACATATACAACTATACCAAACACACATGACAAACCATATAGCACTATACCACAAACGGCAAGCCATATACAACTATACCACACACACGACAAACCATATACAACTATACCACACACCCCAACGACAAACCATATGGCAGTATACCACACACTACAATAACAAACCATATACAACTATACCACACACGACAAACCATATACAACTATACCACACACCAACAAACCATATATAACTGTGCCACACACCCCAACGACAAACCATATACAACTACACCACAGATACAACAAAACATATACGTCTATACCACACACAACAAAACATATACAACTATTCCACACAGCCCAACGACAAACCATATACAACTATACCACACGCACGACAAACCATATACCACTACCACACATACACGACAAACCACATACAACTATACCACACACACGACAAACCATATACAACCATACCACACACACACACGATAAAACATATACAACTATACCACACACACAACAAAACATATACAACTCTACCACACACACGTCAAACCACATACAACTATACCAAACACCCCAACGACAAACCATATACAACTATACCACACACTCCAATAACAAACCATATACAACTATACCACACACGACAAACCACATACAACTATACCACACACCAACAAACCATATATAACAGTGCCACACACCCCAACGACAAACCATATACCACTACACCACACATACGACAAAACATATACGTCTATACCACACATGACAAAACATATACAACTATTCCACACAGCCCAATGACAAACCATATACAACTACACCACACACTCCAACAACCATATACAACTATACCACACACCAACAAACCATATAACTGTGCCACACACCCCAACGACAAACCATATACCACTACACCACACATACGACAAAACATATACGTCTATACCACACACGACAAAACATAGACAACTATACCACACACACGACAAACCATATACCACTATACCACACACACACACACACACACTCACACGACAAAACATATACAACTATACCACACACACATGACAAACCATATAGCACTATACCACACACAACAAACCATATACAACTATACCACACACCCCAACGACAAAACATATACAACCATACCACACACACAACAAACCATATACAACTATACCATACACACACGCAACAAAACATATACAACTAAACCACACACACACGACAAAACATATACAACTATACCACACATGCACGACAATACATATACAACTATACCACACACACACACACACACACACGTCAAAACATATACATCTATACCACACGCACACACGACAAAACATATACAACTATACCACACACACACGACAAACCATATAGCAGGATACCACCCACGACAAACCATATACAACTATACCACACACACACACACGACAAAACATATACAACTATACCACACACACACGACAAACCATATAGCAGTATACCACACACGGCAAACCATATACAACTATACCACACACACGACAAACCATATACAACTATACCACACACCCCAACAACAAACCATATACAACTATACCACACACTCCAATAACAAACCATATACAACTATACCACACACCAACAAACCATATATAACTGTGCCACACACCCCAACGACAAACATATACAACTATACCACAAACGACAAAACATATACAACTATACCACACACACACAAACGACAAAACATATACAACTATACCACACACACGATAAAACATATACAACTATACCACACACACACGACAAACCATATAGCAGTATACCACCCACGACAAACCATATACAACTATACCACACACACACACGACAAACCATATAGCAGTATACCACACACGGCAAACCATATACAACTATACCACACACACGACAAACCATATACAACTATACCACACACCCCAACAACAAACCATATATAACTGTGCCACACACCCCAACAACAAAACATATACAACTATACCACACACGACAAAACATATACAACTATACCACACACACACAACAAACCATATACCACTACCACACACACAACAAACCATATACAACTATGCCACACACACACACACACACACACACACACACACACACACACACACAACAAACCATATACAACTATACCACACACCCCAATAACAAACCATATACAACTATACCACACACACACGACAAACCATATAGCAGTATACCACCCACGACAAACCATATAAAACTATACCACACACACACACGACAAAACATATACAACTATACCACACACACACACGGCAAACCATATAGCAGTATACCACACACGGCAAACCATATAAAACTATACCACACACACACGACAAAACACATACAACTATACCACACACACGACAAACCATATAGCAGTATACCACACACGACAAACCATATACAACTATACCACACACCCCAACAACAAACCATATACAACTATACCACACACTCCAATAACAAACCATATACAACTATACCACACACGACAAACCACACACAACTATACCACACACACGACAAACCGTATAGCAGTATACCACCCACGACAAACCATATACAACTATACCACACACACACACACGACAAAACATATACAACTATATCACACACACACGACAAACCATATAGCAGTATACCACACACGGCAAACCATATACAACTATACCACACACACGACAAACCATATACAACTATACCACACACTCCAATAACAAACCATATACAACTATACCACACACTCCAATAACAAACCATATACAACTATACCACACACGACAAATCACATACAACTATACCACACACCAACAAACCATATATAACTGTGCCACACACCCCAACGACAAAACATATACAACTATACCACACACGCATGACAATACATATACAACTATACCACACACGACAAAACATATACAACTATACCACACACACACACACGACAAAACATATACCACTACCACACACACACGACAAACCATATACAACTATACCACACACACAACAAACCATATACAACTATACCACACACACACACACACACACACACAACAAACCATATACAACTATACCACACACACACACAACAAAACATATACAACTATACCACACACACACAACAAAACATATACAACTATACCACAGACACACACACGACAAAACATATACAACTATACCACACACACGCCAAACATATACAACTATACCACACACACATGACAAAACATATACAAGTATACCACACACCCAACAAAATATACCACACAATAACAAAATATACCACTATGCCACACACCCCAACGACAAACCATATACAACTACACCACACACCCTAACGACAAACCATATACAACTATACCACACACATCAACGACAAACCATATACAACTATGCCACACACACGATGAACCACACATAACTATACCACACACACGATAAATCACATACAACTATACCCCACACACATGTTAAATGTAAGTCTCTCTGCTTCCGTGTAACCATGCATGTTCCCCAACACAGGGCTGAAACTCACCACGTTCCAGAAGAAGGGGTTAAAGATGATGGCGATGATGGCCACACAGAAGCGGGGCTCCATCAGGTCCAAGTGCCCCATCACCTCAGTCAGCACAGACATGTCCACCTGAGGAACGGGGGGAGGAGATTAGACCAGCTGAGGATGA
>JAMWET010001719.1:0-87500 GCA_024036415.1 Prochilodus magdalenae | reverse complement strand
GGTTCTATGAGCCCGGACCTGAATCCTACTGAGCATCTCTGGAAGGAGCTGAAACCTGCTGTCTGGAAAAGGCACCCTTCACACCTGAGACAGCTGGAGCAGTGTGCTCATGAGGAGTGGGTCTGAAAACCTGCTGAGAGGTGCAGGAGTCTCACCGACAGGTACAGGAATCGTTTGATTGCAGTGACTGCCTCAAAAGGTTGTGCAACAAAATATTTAGGGGTCCCATCATTTCTGTCCAGGCCCGTTCCAGGAGTTCTGTTGAAGCATGGCTGAAAAGCACTGTCTGACTTCCATGTGTTCATTTTCATAGAAGTTATATTTATTATTACTTTAGTCAGATTAAAGTTATTTCTGTATCATTGTGGGTTTTCCTTTTACTAACCGAGGGGCACCAACAATTTTGTCCACGTGTTTATAGATGTATATAGATGTATATACACAGAGGTATATATGGTGGCATATTCAGATGACTATATACACTGTGGGCACAGCGGTTATAACCCATTCTACCGTATGTACTAACGTTCATGTGCAGCTGGTAAAGGTGGAGGGCTTCAGACCTTGTAGGCTAGTCTAAGTTAGGGTTAGGGTTAATTGACTGAGAATTAGGATGATCCATTAACATTCCAGCTATCATGGTCTGTTTTACAGTCCTTCTGTTAACCTGCCCATCGTAGGGCCAACGTTAGGGTCCCTGCAGGCTTGGCATGGCACGTGGAAAATCAGCAAGCCTAAAGCTCTTACCCAGCTGACACTGAGGCTGAGCTGTACGGTGGGAAAGCTCTATAAGACCCATCCGAGCCCCATATCCTGTAACTGGGGCTGGATTTGGAATGTCTGTGTTTCAGGAAAAGCTTTTAAGGATACACTGGAGAGGAATGACGTGACTGGACACTAATTCTCCCTCCAGTTTCCCAAATAAACACTTCCATTTAACGTGGAATTAATTTCCTACAGGGGGAAAACAAGCACACAGACATTACAGGAATCTGCGGAGGCCACCCGGAGCTTCAGTTAACTCCAGATTCATCCCAAAACAGTGCCAGTGTGTTATTGTGCGAGGCTGAGTGGGAAATACGCCAGAGCTCATCCACATGATTCATCGTCCCATGTGAGCCGAGCGCTTTTATCAGGCACTTTCTGTTGGGCTCTTTGACCTGTTATGTCACAAGACGAGACCCGGTTTTCTGAGGAAACCTCTCACATGGAAGAACGTCTAAGTACGGGGCAGACCAGGCGCTGGAGCGGGCCGGCACCGATTCAGAGGGGGGTCTTTTCCTCGCTGCTTGTTTTAGGGTCACGGAGGGTGACATGACCTACCCTGTCTTAATCATGGGGGTCCAGTACACGCCCACAACACCGCAGACGTAGGCTCCCCTTCTGCTGCTCCTGAAGTTCAGGGTGTTGATTGAGGTACCCGGGGACTGTGAGCTAGTCCTCCAGTTCACACCATAGACGTCTAAACGCAACGAACCCAGTTAGCTCTGCGCTAACGCTGGTGACCAGGCTTTGTCCACTCTAGATTCCAGACAGGCGTGAGGTTTGTGGGAGACTCCTGCGGTTAATTCTCCATGTAGGACTGGGTTAGCCTTCCACTCATGCCTTGGGTTAGGGCTGTTGGCCAGTCGGAGTGTTAGAGTTAGAGTTGTTCCTGACACACTAACCAATCAGAGGCTGTGTTCCTTACTACTGACCTATCTGATGCGGTGTTCTTGACCTGTGGACCATTCAGAGGACTCCCTACCATTCCTGACTTCCAGACCTGGAGAAACTTGTCCTCCCCTTTACTCCTAGCGGGATCCATCACTGTAATGGTCTCCTACCTGGAATTCCAGACCTGGAGAAAGTCGACCACTGAAGCAGAAGCTGACCACAGCTGAAGGCCCATCACTGATGTTAGCTCTACTGCCGATCAGGGTAAGTAGATCAGCCCCTGCGAGAGGTGAGGAGCGCTAATGTTACTCCTCGGATGGACTTACCCTTCTGCAGCTCTCCCCACCGAGGCTCTACTCTCACTCCCTCCTGAGCAGGAGCAGCCGAGCGCAGGGGGAGAGTCGGAGAGTAATTTAGGCTTAATAACGGGGAATGGCGTGTCCCACCGTGTCCACTTACTCCGCTCCTGCTCGTCCTTTCATACAGAAGAATACGCTCCTCTAAAAAGCCCTCAGGTACAGAGGGATGAAGAGGGAGGGGAGGGTCCCAAGATAGGCCTGCTGCTTATTTTAGAAACCCCACACGGTCTCCAAAGCCACCCCGCTGAGGCAGTTTGGCATGTAAGTGAAGTAAATGGAAAAGGCGAGCGGAGTGAAAGGAGGTGCTGATGAGATGCTCACGGAGGCATCAAAATCACTCATCTTTCAGAGCCGCTTGGAGCGAGGGAGGCAATCAGCACGGCCCTGTTCCACTCTGCAGCCGTTCCAGCTCCTCTGGAAGCAGTGCGGTCACACGCGGTGACTCCATCCCATGCTAATCCCGGCTGGAGATCACGGTCTGACGAGACCTCACACTCTGATGATCTCTAATAAACAGCTGATGGATCCAGTGCACTCCAAACAGCACTGGGAAAGCAGGGTGTCCGTGTGTGACAGTCCGGAAGGGTTAACGCTCCGTACCGGGGAAAACTGAACTGCCCTCAGCTCTTCTACAGCTCTTCTATATATATACATACAGCCATGCAGCAGCTTAGCCCCACCCATTCAGCCTACAGCAGTTCACACTGTAGTGTTAAGGCTGTAGTGTTCAGGCTGTAGTGATCTGGCTGTAGTACTCAGACTGTAGTGTTCAGGCTGTAGTGATCTGGCTGTAGTGTTCATGCTGTAGTGTTCAGGCTGTAGTGTTAAGGCTGTAGTGTTCAGGCTGTAGTGTTCAGGCTGTAGTGATCACACTGTAGTGTTCAGGCTGTGGTGACCTGGCTGTAGTGTTCAGACTGTAGTGTTCAGGCTGTAGTGTTCAGACTGTAGTGTTCAGGCTGTAGTGATCAGACTGAAGTGTTCAGGCTGTAGTGATCTGGCTGTAGTACTCAGACTGTAGTGTTCAGGCTGTAGTGTTCAGGCTGTAGTGTTCAGGCTGTAGTGATCAGGCTGTAGTGTTCAGGCTGTAGTGATCAGACTGTAGTGTTCAGGCTGTAGTGATCAGACTGTAGTGTTCAGGCTGTAGTGATCTGGCTGTAGTGTTCAGACTGTAGTGTTCAGGCTGTGGTGACCTGGCTGTAGTGTTCAGGCTGTAGTGATCAGGCTGTAGTGTTCAGGCTGTAGTGTTCAGGCTGTAGTGTTCAGGCTGTAGTGTTCAGGCTGTAGTGTTCAGGCTGTAGTGTTCAGGATGTAGTGTTCAGGCTGTGGTGACCTGGCTGTAGTACTCAGACTGTAGTGTTCAGGCTGTAGTGTTCAGGATGTAGTGTTCAGACTGTAGTGTTCAGGCTGTGGTGATCTGGCTGTAGTACTCAGGCTGTGGTGACCTGACTGTAGTGTTCAGGCTGTGGTGACCTGGCTGTAGTGTTCAGGCTGTAGTGTTCAGGCTGTAGTGTTCAGGATGTAGTGTTCAGGCTGTGGTGACCTGGCTGTAGTACTCAGACTGTAGTGTTCAGGCTGTAGTGTTCAGGCTGTATTGATCTGGCTGTAGTGTTAAGGCTGTAGTGTTCAGGCTGTAGTGTTCAGGTTGCAGTGTTCAGCCTGGTGTAACTCCTGAAAGGCTCCCAGTCACACATTATTTACATTCACTCTGTGATGGGGAGTGTGGCTGGGTGCAGATTCCCTGTATCCTGACGGATCCTGCTGGATATTTGGCGGATGCTCTCAGATTCCGGGGAGCTGGTACAGAAGCTATGGGCAGGGGATCTCTGTTACATGGTGACCCTGAGACCTCAGACAGTCAGTGTGACCCAGCCACTGGGGCGGAGGTGCCTGGACCGGGACGAGGAGGGCTGTGATGAATCAGCAGCTGACTCCTGTAACGGGAGCCTGAGTGGGGCGGTGCAGGTGGTGCGTCGTGATTTTGCGTGATGTATATAAATAGTGGTAGTCATGGTGATGGTTGTGGGCGGTCAGCTTTCCAGTGGTGCTGAGGTTTGTCGTGGTGGCCCTCAGGCGAGGAGTGAGAAAGTTTCCCCTCCGTTCCCGAAGTTTCTGGAATGACTCACCTCTTTTTCACAAGGCAGCAGTATTGATCTTCTCCAGCCTGCGCAATCCGACTGCAACGCCGCCTCTCTCCCATCCGCTCATGTTCCGGAAACCATCCTGTAATAAAACTCCAGTCCACAGACCCCCCGTCTCACAGACCCCCGTCTTACAGATCCTCATCTCACAGACCCCCGTCTCACAGACCCCCGTCTCACATACCCCCGTCTCACAGACCCCCGTCTCACAGACCCTCACAGACCCCCGTCTTACAGATTCTCGTCTTACAGAGCCTCGTCTCACAGACCCCCGTCTCACAGACCCCCGTCTCACAGACCCCCGTCTCACAGACCCCCGTCTCACAGACCCCTGTCTTACAGAGCCTCGTCTCACAGACCCCCGTCTCACAGACCCCCGTCTCACAGACCCCCGTCTCACAGACCCTCCATCTTACAGAGCCCCGTCTCACAGACCCCCGTCTCACAGAGCCTCGTCTCACAGACCCCCGTCTCACAGACCCCCGTCTCACAGACCCCCCGTCTCACAGACCCCCGTCTCACAGACCCCCGTCTAACAGACCCCCGTCTCACAGACCCCCGTCTTACAGAGCCCCGTCTCACAGACCCCGGTCTCACAGACCCCCATCTCACAGACCCCCATCTCAAAGAGCCCAGTCTCACAGACCCCCCGTCTTACAGAGCCCCGTCTCACAGACCCCCGTCTTACAGACCCCCGTCTCACAGACCAACAGAACAGCTGCACCCAGAGGGAACCCACCCACAGGAGTGAGACTGGGTGTGTGGGTGTGACCTGGTGAGACGTACTAATGATTCAACACTCGACCGCACATGTGACATAACCAAGGACGGGTCTGATCTCTGTACCTGACTGACCCAACACCACCACTACAGACCTCCAGCGAGCAGTGGTGTCCTCCATCAGTCCTCCTGTTAGTGCAGCACCATCGGCAGACGGCTGCACCACGCAGGACTACATGCACACAGACCGTTACCACGACTGTCCTTAACACCACGTCACCGTCACCAAACACTGCAGTGGTGTCGTACCAGACTGTCATGGAGTGACTCAGAATGGCAGCGGCTCATCTTCAGTGACGAGTCCCTCTGGTGGTCGTAAATGTAACGCTATTTTCGGTCAGTAGGGGGAGCAGTGCAATCACCACTCAATCTCAAGTCCACCAGCAGATTTTTGATCGTCTGGACTGCACGGAGAATCTGAATTTGGTTCTCCGATTTGATGGTGGTTTGAAATCCACCAATCCACTTTTGTGTCGCTAACGATGCACCAAATGACCATGATGTCAAACCCAGAATGCTGGAAGTGCTGGGATTCAGTAAGAGCGCTACAGAGAACCGTGGCTGGACAGACTGATGGGGCGAAGCCTGACAGTTCGGAGGGTGAGATGACACACCTCCGTCTCTCCTGCTTCTGCATATGTAAGCCACGTCACATATATCGTGGTTGGTGTAGCTCAGCGGATAACACCACTACCCCTCAAGTAGCCACCACCACACGTGGGAGACTGGGGTTTGAATCCCGGGCTGGGTGACTATTCTGTGCTACACCAATAAGAGTCTGTGGGTAAGACTCCTAACACTACACTGGCCCACCTGTAATATGATTAACCTTGTAAGTCGCTCTGGATAAGAGCCTCAGCTACACACCGTAGATGTAACGTCAGTTACTGACACCTACGTCATTCCCAGAGCAGCACATGGATGTCTGTACACACATATCCAATCTGACCACAGACCACAAACCCCAGAGCTGACTCAGCAGATCTAATCTCAAACACAAATCTGATGCACCTGCAGTCTGAACACAGCCATAGAAACCAGAAACGGTTCCTGGAGGTTCCTACTGGGTCCTGGAGGTTCCTTCTGGGTCTTGCTGGGTCCTGGTGTTTTCTGCTGGGTCCTGTTGGGTCCTGGTGGTTCCTGCTGGGTCCTGGTGGTTCCTGGTGGTTCCTGCTGGGTCTTGGTGGTTCCTGCTGGGTCTTGGTGTTTCCTGGTGGAGTCTGTTAGTCACTAGGAGTATTCTGGGTTTCCTGATGGGTTGATGTCACAGTGTAATTGATTCTCATGGTTGAACCGGAGTTCTGGGACTGGTACCCAACGGTGACCTTTAACCAAATTCCCATCAGCCTTTAAATCTACTGGTCATAGTGGTCTCTTTTCAGCAGTGCAGACCCCCAGGATCACTGACTCCCCCATATGCTGTCTCATCTCACCTTATGTTGAGATACACCTTCATACCGTTTAGACACGCCTATGTCAGTGGTAATGAAGGGCTAATGCAGGTCCTGTGTAGCCTTATGAACACTGCGCAGCAGTCCTCGGTGTGTGCCGGTGGTTTGGGACTGGAACAGCTCATCAGATGCAGCAGCTCTGGAAACACAGCACCACCCAGCTGATGTGGGCTGTCGAGGATTGATGTGAGTCATGTTTGGAACGCTGGGGAAGGACAGACAGGTTCGGAACACTCATCAGACCGGACCGCTTCTCCCCACGGGTCCAATTACTCCACTGCTCACCCCACATGATGATCATGATGCAATCAGCTCTGGAAGTGTCGCAGACGGTCGCTAATGGCTGAATAGACCGGGGCTGATGAGCTGCAGGTTCAGTCGGGCTGCGTTCAGGCTCACCGTCCACCACTGATGAGACATGAGCTGCACTCTGAGACGGGGGGCGCTCCCATAGAGCTCCTCACCGTGACTGAGGAGGAGTTCACCAGGCGGCCGATTTGCTGGTGGAACCTGGTCTGGAAGACTCAGCCGCCCATACTGAGATCAAAGGGACGGTCACTTTAGCCTCATCACCCCTCAGAGAGTACAGAACACTGGGGGGAGCACGGCCCATTTACCATCACTGACCGTCAACACCAACAGTGGACACGACTGTGTTCAGAGAGAAAACACCAACAGTGGACACGACTGTGTTCAGAGAGAAAACACTGACAGTGGACACCGACTGTGTTCAGAGAGAAAGCACCAACAGTGGACACCGACTGTGTTCAGAGAGAAAACACTGACAGTGGACACCGACTGTGTTCAGAGAGAAAACACTGACAGTCAACACAGACTGTGTTCAGAGAGAAAACACTGACAGTGGACCCCGACTGTGTTCAGAGAGAAAACACCGACTGTGTTCAGAGAGAAAACACTGACAGTGGACACCGACTGTGTTCAGGGAGAAAACACTGACAGTGGACCCCGACTGTGTTCAGAGAGAAAACACTGACAGTGGACACCGACTGTGTTCAGGGAGAAAACACTGACAGTGGACCCCGACTGTGTTCAGAGAGAAAACACTGACAGTGGACACCGACTGTGTTCAGGGAGAAAACACTGACAGTGGACACCAACTGTGTTCAGAGAGAAAACACTGACAGTGGACACCGACTGTGTTCAGGGAGAAAACACTGACAGTGGACACCGACTGTGTTCAGAGAGAAAACACCGACTGTGTTCAGAGAGAAAACACTGACAGTGGACACCGACTGTGTTCAGAGAGAGATATTTAGAGGATAAGTGAGGAGCTGCTGTCACGCCTCAGGGCCTCCTTGACACCGCCGATCTCCTGGACTCCATTTCCCAGAGTGCACTTTCCGATGATGTCACACTCACATGTTCCCAGTCAACCAATCACTCATGGTCCAGCTGGCCTGAGGACTGATTTGTTCCACCTGCCGCTCGTCACCCCTGTTTGGAACTCTGAGCGGTTCTCTGGTGCCTTGTTCTCTCTGGTTCTGACCTCCTTCCTCTCTTCCCCTTTTGATCTGTTTACCTGTTGAACTGTTTTGACCTCCTGGTTTTCGATCTCTTCCTGTCTCACTGTCCATGACCCTGCATGACCCCTTTAGTAATGCCTGCCTGGATGTCGCTGTTGTGCTCGACTATCGACTTGTCAAATGAACCTCCTTTGGCTTGTAGCTCTGCGCGTGTCGAGCCCAGCTCTGTCCCTGGCAGCTGCACACGCCACCCGGTGGAACACGCTGAAATAACCTGAGACGGTATATTAATGCTGATACAGAAAGGCAGGAGACGTCAGGGGCGGTCGAACAGGATGGGGAGCCAGCACTGACATCCTCAGGAACAGGTGTTGCTGCACCAATGTCTAAGGGTGCAGGTGGGCCTGCCGAAAGTCCATGGAGGCTGGTGGGGCGGCACCGTCATCTTCCAGTGCAGGCAACTGCACCAGTGTCTCAGCTGCGATGGTACCCTGACGAACCGCCAGAGAGGGAATCACTTTCACGGGGCCGGCTGGCCTGGACCTGAGACTACACACGCCAGGCATCCTCCACTGCTCCACTGTTCGGAGTCTGGGCACAGTGAGGTTTCTCTTAAGAATTTAATCATGCAGGAATAATGAGAAATCCGTGGAATTCCCATCCTGTAGGGTTGTACCCCTCTGTTTGCTGCAGTGAGCCCCTCTCTTCCTCCTGAAGGGCGCTGGATGTTCAGCTGTGCCGTGTTGTGCTGTTGGGCTTGTGGGCTGCGCAGCAGATGTAAAGGACCAGGCCTTATATGGAGCTCACCTGAGAGATAGCGGCGCTGACTCAGAGCAGTTAATGACCCTCAGCCGATGGCTTCGCTGCGCCCTATTGGATGGATAAAGTGTATCTACAGCGGAGAAGGGTCTCCCGTTGTGTGGGTGAGGGCGGGGTCAGAGGGGTCAGACGCAGCAGGGATTGAGGACTGCAGCTTCTGAGTTTGATGGGTGAGCTTCTGCATTGGCTCTGATGCTGTAACTCAGTGGAGCTTTACATCTGCTCCACTCTGCGGTCAGCGCGGTCAGCCTCAGCTGTGATCGTCAGTCCGCTGAGCTTTGGCTGGCCTGCAGATTCACACAGGCTGAAATCTGAGCGTCTTTACATACAGCGAAGGACGGGGTTAACGAGCAGCCGGTTAAGGTGCAGCGTTTATGAACCCAACAGCAGAACAAATACACCGCACCCTTCAGCGCTCACTCAGAGGTTCCAACGCCCAGTCCATGGTCAGGCACAGCCTAGGAAAAGGACACCAGACCGGGGAGCTTGCTAGCTGGACAAACGCCACCACAGAGCGTTAGCGCAGCGGCCACACAGCGAGCAGGTAGCAGGGTGTGGGTTAGCAAACTGTCGCTACAACAGCTTCTGCCCCGCTAACCAGCTACATCAGCAGACAGGACAACACAGCACTGACCCTCAGCGTTCTCCACCTTAAATGGTGGAGCAGTTACAATACAGAATCTGACTGCTGCACCATTTAAGGTGGAACTGTACAATGTGTATAGGTTGCCAACTTCAGCCTGGTCAGCTCTCAGAGGTCCACCATGGAAACGCTCGCTGATGGTACACGGCTCTTCCTCTGAAGCTCTGGACGTTTATTTCCTGTCTACAGATCCTCAGCTGTGTACCGGATTTATATAGCAGCAGACAGCTCACCCCTCCCCCTTTACCTAAGCCCTCCCCTTTCACCTCACTCCTACCCTTTCACCCCTCCTCATTCACCAATCCCCTTTCACCCATCATTGCTCGCTAGCAGCTCCACAGCTTTTCACACACAGAGAGGAACAGAGTCCTAGTTCCTCTGATAGCAGGGCTGACGTCTGTTCTGCTGGAGGACTGACCACTAGGGGGCAGAATGAGCTATAATAAATACCTGCAGAATCAGCCCAGTGATAAGTTTTGATAGCTATAATGATTTGGTTAGGGAATGGTTAGGACCGCCCAGTTTATATTTACAGTAGGTGTGGAAACGTTCCAGCGTTGGTGTAGGTGCAGGACCTGCAGCAGACGCCCAGCAGGCCGACAGAACCATCTCTGTGGTGCTTGGATGGGGGTGGAACTCCTGGCCGTGTTCCGTGTGTATTAGCTGTGGATGTTTATAAGCTGTTTACCTTCCCCAGGCAGATGTTCAGCGCGTGGTGGTGTTACGTCATAACACTGATTATTCTGGAGAACTGTCTGAGCAGGACATTCACAGGACACTCACAGGACACTCAGGCCACTCTCAGGCCACTCTCAGGACACTCACAGGACACTCTCAGGACACTCTCAGGACACTCAGGCCACTCACAGGCCACTCTCAGGACACTCACAGGACGCTCTCAGGACACTCAGGACACTCTCAGGACACTCACAGGCCACTCTCAGGCCACTCTCAGGACACTCACAGGCCACTCTCAGGCCACTCTCAGGACACTCACAGGACGCTCTCAGGACACTCTCAGGACACTCTCAGGACACTCTCAGGACACTCTGAGCTCCACTCATCTCAGCAAAGAGCTCATCCAGCTCGCTCATGCAGAGATCATGAAGATGAGATCTGAGAGTGATCCACAAATCTCCGGAGCGTCCGAGCTGCGTCGCCAGTGTCCTTTCCCAGCTCCAGGTAATCCTGATGCAGACATGCCTTCCTACCGTAGCCTGGCCGACTCTGCTGCCCTGAGCGGGAAAGAAAAGAAGACTTCTGCTGAAAGTCCGAACGCTCTGATCTGATCACTCTCAGTACTGAGGTCCTGCATCATGTGACTTACGGTTCTGGGACTAGGCCACCTAGGCCATTTTATTAGAAACACCTGCATTGTTCCACTCACTGGACACTGTATTAGAAACACATGCCTGGCTCGCAGTCTCCGCTCTAGTTCATCCCAAAGGTGTTCTATGGCCAGTCCAGTTCCTCCACACCAACTCGCTCGTCCATGTCGGTATGGAGCTTTGTGGAGAGCGACCCATTCTCCCTCTGATGTCTGTAGGAGCAGTCTGCATGTGTAGGTGCTCGGTTTATACACCTGTGGCCATGGAAGTGACTGGAACACCTGAATGGGTGAGCGAATACAGTGTCCCTGGTGCCTTCACTTTCCGGCCTCATTATTAGAAACACCGCCTTGAAGAAGATTAACCCCTGTGGTCCTGGGTGTGCTGGCTCTGTGTCTGTACTGATGTATGATCTGTTAGCTGGTGGTTAGCGGTTCTGGTGAGGCGAGTGTGTGTTAGGAGTGCGTTGTTAGGGGTTCTGGTGAGGTAAGTGTGTTAGGAGTGCGTGGTTAGCGGTTCTGGTGAGGCGAGTGTGTGGTAGGAGTGCGTGGTTAGCGGTTCTGGTGAGGCGAGTGTGTGGTAGGAGTGTGTGGTTAGCGGTTCTGGTGAGGTGAGTGTGTGGTAGGAGTGGGTTCGGGGTCTGTGGTGTAGGTCTGCTCTCTCCATCCAGGTGCTTTATGACCCTGAAAGGTTTTATTGTCTGAGCTCTTCCTGTCCTTCACTGCAGAGATGGAACCATGTCGAGGGATCCTGATAAGGTGAGGCTCAAAGTGTCTGTGTGTGTATAGGTGTGTATGTGTGTGTGTGTGTATAAGTGTGTGTGTGTGTATGTGTGTGTGTGTGTATGTGTGTGTGTGTGTGTGTGTGTGTGTGTATATGTGTGTGTGTGTGTGTGTGTGTGTGTGTGTATAAGTGTGTGTGTATAGGTGTGTGTATGTGTGTGTGTGTGTATAAGTGTGTGTGTGTGTGTGTGTGTGTGTGTGTGTGTATAAGTGTGTGTGTGTGTGTGTGTGTGTGTGTGTATAAGTGTGTGTGTGTATGTGTGTGTGTGTGTGTGTATGTGTGTGTGTGTGTGTGTGTGTGTGTGTGTGTGTGTGTATATGTGTGTGTGTGTGTGTGTGTGTGTGTGTGTGTGTATAAGTGTGTGTGTATAAGTGTGTGTGTGGAAGGGTTCTGGTGAGTGACACTCTGTGTTGCTGATGGATGACCACTATCACTGATATGACAGTAACACTGACACCACAGTCCGGTAAACTGTGAAAAACAAGACGCGGAAAAAAGCGAGTAGGAAAGAATCACAAACAGCACGGCCCAGGGCCGAGCCCTCAGGCGCTCCGCTGCCATTCAGAACACCATATGCCGGGGATGAAAGCGGATAAATGGAAAATGATGACTGAACCTGATTACAAGCCTTCATCACCACAACTGAGTCTCTGATGAGCCTGATCAGATTCTATTGTAAGCAGACACACATGCATCCAAACTGGATTACCAGCCAAGACCCAAACTGGGAAGTTTTCAGAAACGGGACGAATCATTTCCCTGTGATACAGGAACGCCGTCTTTACCTCATTCATTCTCCCATCAAAGGAACAAACCCAGAGATGAGCAGCTGCTGTGGCCCACATAGTGTACTGCTGCTCAGACATTAGATGGGACTCTGTGGTGGGCTTACTGGTCCCATACTGGAAGACCAGCATATCTTACAGGAGCGGTGTTCAGCTCCCAATGCCCTATTCCCTCACCATCCCAGAAACAGCTGGAGGAGTGGATCTGTAGCTCCATATACCTGCATGATGCTCCCGCACACAAAGGGGAGTCGGATTCTGCCGGGGAGCCAGAACACCAGCAAAGACACCATCAGAGAGAGGGAACCGTGTGGTCCTACAAGGTGGAGGAACATTCCAGGACTTCCTTACTGGAGCTTCAGACTTCCGGGGCTTATTCGTGACAAGATGGACACAGACTGACCACACTGTTTACCATGAGACGGATTTAGTGCTGTGACAAGGACACAGTTAGGATTCCAGCCTACGCTCTTCCATAAATACCACTATCAGGGATCAACATTCTGTTTTCCCTTTGGCCTTGAGACTCACGTCCCATCTTCCCCCGCAGGGTCTTCCTCTGCCTCTTCCCAGCCTCTGTAACCACTCCCTGCTTTAACTCCCGCTTCCACAGTGCTGCTGTGAGGTCACTGGGTTCGAGTGTGGACTAATGGCGGCGCAGGATGAGGTGGTCGTTGCTTCTGAAGGATTGTAGCGCACAGCGTTCTGTGGACTTGGTTCAGAAAGTTCTGGATGAACCTCCTGCTCTTCTCCCAGGGCCAGCTCTCCGCTCGCGCGCCTATAGGCTCCCTGTATTACTGTAGCGTGAGAGTGCTGTTAGACGAGACGCGGCGTGATTGTGGACGTAGGGGATGAACTGAGGGCTCTGTGAGTTGAGCAGGTTCATCCAGCATGGAGCTACAGACAGTGCTGGTTATCAGTGGGTCTGTTAGAGCAGGTGGGTCACGGGGGTCCACATGATTTAACTCGCACCCTACATCCCTCCTGTCCTCTTCCACTCTTCCTACAAACTACAGAACCTCCACAGGAAGTTTAATGAAGGAGGATAAAGATTCTGATCTCTCTAATCTTAGTAAGAAACTTTCCAGTAGGAGATCATTAGCTGAAGCTGGGAAACATTCTCTTACGAGGGTCAGCTGATGCCAATCTAGACCACCCACCAACTCCAGAGCCTATAAATACAGCCCCACAACATCTTCCCGAAGCAGCCAGACCACCACTCCGTATCAAATAAGGGAAGGAAGGAAAAACAACACAATGAACTGACCACCAAACAGGCTCAACCGGCCGCCAGCGGCTTCACACGAACTTCCAGATGATGGGAAAAGTCCGCATCCAGTCAGCTGCAGGAGACAGTAGGGTTCGAAAAGGGTCATCAGCTGAAGGGGGAGATCGGGGGTCTATGGGAGGAATGAGGGATGAATAAACAGCACATAGAGGAGTGCGGGTCAGAGTGTGGGGATCTGTCCTGAGTGAGGACATGCAGCTCGGTGTCTGTAGGTTAATGGAGACAGTACAGTTTGAGTGGAGGTGAAAATGAAAGGGAATCTATGGGAGGAACGAGGGATGGGAAAGAAAAGACAAGCAGACGAGTGCAGGTCAGACCAACACTGAATTTGTGCTCAGGGGTCGGCCCTGAGTAAGTGGATGTGAAGCGGAGTCTGTTGGTTGTGTAAAGGTACGGTAGACGGGCGTCTACTTTTCCACCCTGTTCATTCTTAATGGGAAAACAGCTTTGAATTCAACAAAGTTTTCCTAAAACCGGATCAGATCACAAGCTACATACGAGCACACCATTCCCAACCAGACAGAGCATGCCGGGGGAGACATACCATCGGATTACATCATCAGCATTAACACGGGTCAGGCACTGTTGGGGGTTTGTCCGTTAGGAACGGGATTTTGGAAGTTTGGTCTTGTTTGGATGTGCGTGTTATACTGGGGTCTTATATCTGGAGTTCATGGAGATGATCATGAAGCTAGAACTGACGTTCTGTAAGAGCTTCCGAAGTCCAAACTGAAGCTTTCAGCTTTGTAAGGGCACCACACTGCCCCCTGGTGGTCCTTCTTCTTATAGCCTACTGATAGGACCAAACCTCCTATCTCCTGTATGGCGTCTTTACAGGAGAAGGAGAATCCCTCTTACCTCCGAACGGAAGGTAACGGACGTCATAGTGGACACTCGCGGTTCTTCTCTCGTTCAGAGGGGGTCTATCTAAACACCGGGGGTCTATCCAATCACCGGGGGTCTATCCAAACACCGGGGGTCTATCTAAACACCGGGGGTCTATCCAAACACCGGGGGTCTATCTAAACACCGGGGGTCTATCTAAACACCAGGGGTCTATCTAAACACCAGGGGTCTATCTAAACACCGGGGGTCTATCTAAACACCGGGGGTCTATCCAAACACCGGGGGTCTATCTAAACACCGGGGGTCTATCTAAACACCAGGGGTCTATCCAAACACCGGGGGTCTATCTAAACACCGGGGGTCTATCTAAACACCGGGGGTCTATCTAAACACCAGGGGTCTATCTAAACACCGGGGGTCTATCTAAACACCGGGGGTCTATCCAAACACCGGGGGTCTATCTAAACACCGGGGGTCTATCTAAACACCGGGGGTCTATCTAAACACTGTTAAACTGATATTCTACAGAGGGGGCGTGTTAAATGGCCAGCAGAGTGGTGTTCCTGAACCGCTCTGTCCTGCCCGCACACTCATACCCAAGACCATCCCTAACAGTGATCAGTAAGAGAGCGCAGGTCAGAAGACTCCAGCGCTGGGCTGATTTATACGACCTTTCACCTCACGTGCTTCAGTTCTGTCAACAAACCTGAAGGCGTCTCTGGGTTTAACTGATAAGCAGCCTGAGATAAACAAACACCACTCCGCGGAGCTCTGCTCCGACTCCCAACCGGACCGGGTAAATATTTAACCCAGGATAATTCCGAGTAGTTCAGACCGAGCTGTGAGAGTGCTGCTGTGTGGAGGTTCAGGTCCTTCACTGAACACGTACTTTCCCACAGATCTGTTCAGAGTGTTAATGCAGGACATGCTAACAACAGAAAAACCCAGCACCCTGTACCTGCTCTCGCTCTCCTCCAGTCAGGAGGGCTGAGGGCCTGAGAGACTCGGACCCGAGGAGCAGGACCGTGATGCCATGTGACCATGGGAAATAAAAACACAGTGCACGTGGAGACGGGCCGAGTAAACACTCTCAGCTCACTCTGAGAGGGAGCTGAAGGAGATAAGACCTCCTCTTCATCAGACTCGGCAAATAAACAAGGCACAGACACGCCTCCAACAGCCTAGCCACGCCTCCAACAGCCTAGCCACGCCTCCAACATTTACATTACCATGTACGGCTTGTAGCTGAGGCTCTTATCCCGAGCGACGGTTAATCATATTGCAGAGAGGCCAGTGTGGTGTTGGGAGTCTCACCCAGGAACTCTTACTGGTGTAGCGCCGCATTGTCACCCAGACCAGGATCACAGCCACACCCCCAACACCACTGCCACACCCCCAACACCACTGCCACACTACCAACACCACAGTCCCCTGTGACTGACCCATACCTAACAGTGTATACCATGTTCACCAGTACCAGCTGGGACTGGACTGGGCATGTACTGGATGAGGTTCTGGATGTGGCCACATCAGTGTTCAGACTCTCTCACATCAGAGAACTGGTCAGGTGGTCCAGATGTGGTGGAGGCCTTCCCTGGCACAGTTCCGAGGAGAATTCCCTGTAGGCTGGGATTGTATCCACTGCTGGTAGACCCGTATGACCGTACGCTTCCACACACCTGCAGATTCAGCTACTTCCTTCACACTATGGTCTTTGGCCACGCCCACATGCAGTCCCTCCTTTTAGCCAATCATTAACATCTGCTCTGGAGCCATTTTCCACACATGGAACGAGACATTCCCTGCACTGTAGCACCTCTTCCCAATCTATGGATCCCGTCACTCACACCCCACAGGGATTTATAGCCCCATCATCCTCCTGCAGCGCCACCTGCAGGAGCCTGAAGGTACTACCACCTGAAACACACGTGGGGATGAAGCAGTGTAGTCGCTCCAGATAAGAGCTGTAAGTCGAATCTAAACTCAACACATTCACTGAACACAGTCTAATGAGTCTGGCAGGTGGAGACACTTCAGCATGTTTATTAAACAGTGTTTACAAACAGAAAAACAGTAAACAGAATAAGATCAAAGACTAGAGATCAAACAAAACAAACAACAACAACACAAAACAAAGAAGGAACAAACGAGCTGCGCTAACCGAGGCTAACCTACCCTAATCAATACAGTACAACGCAGGAGCAGCAGGGGAGGAGCGGGGCACGGAGGTGCACATGGAGCAAGTGTGGTGCTGGGTAAGGAGATGGAGGCTGATATCAGGTAAGGAGGCCCAGGTGTTAGTACGCGGCGAGGCTAGCTGGGCATAGCTCATTATGTCTGGTGGATCATTCTCAGTACTGCAGTGACACCGTGTTAGTGTGTGTTGTGCTGGTGTGAGTGGATCTCCCAAAATGCCCTTCATCGTCTCCTCATGCATAACCCGCTGTATCTCAGTGTGAGTGGAGTGACTGTACATCAGCAGATCAGAAAGCCCCGCAGTGGGTCATTAACATGGCCAGTGTATCACCAGGACCCAGCTCTCGATCATAACCACACACCTCCAGCATATCATCATATCACCACCATCCCCCGTATACCTCACATACAGCGGATACTGACCCGCTCGAAGTGACTGGTGGAACTCTTTCAGTGTGGAGTTAGCACCATGCTAATTGGTTAGCGACATTAGCCTCGCAGCTCCAGGCCTAAAACTAAAGAAGCAGCCTGCAGGTGCCGCCACTGAGCGTCTGCATTCAGGCTCAGCTGTTACTGTTCTACTGGGATGTGACCTGATGCCACTGAAACCCCTGGCACCACCGACGTGCTCTTGAAGGTTCTGATGTGCGGTTGTTCCCCGTTCCTTTTTCGGTTTCTGTGCTTGCGAGCTGCAGTGGGCTCAGACAACTCTCAGTCCAAACCACAGACAAGGTGCACACACACAGTGTGAGGAACATCTGCCTCTCCTCGCTCACATGCTGGGCTGGGTGGGCGAGCAGATGATCCTCAGAGCGTCGTCCCGCTCGCACACAGTCCTGCTGACGTGACTGTGGACCAGGCCATTGGTGTAGCGGTGGCGGTGCTGGGCGTCTCCATTCTGGCACTGTGGGACAGCCTGCTGGTAGAGCGAGTGCAGCGCCCCCGTCTGCTCGGCAAAGCAGTGCACGCAGGTCTCCGTAGCCCGGGGTCTGTCTGGAACCACGCCATTGGCCTCCTGGGTGACAGCTTCTGTCATCAGACAGTCTGCGGATGAACAAGCAGAAATGTCAGCCAATCAATAAAAAACGTTACCCTGTTCTTCAGCGGTCAGGCCCCCCACAGGACCCCCACAGGACCCCCACTTCAGTCTCTTTATCCACTCACTGTCCACTCTATTAGACACTCCTGCCTTGCTGCTCCACCTTGTAGATGGACAGTCGGAGACAATAGCTCATCTGCTGCACAGTGCAGTGTTGGTCATCCTCTAGTCCTTCATCAGTGGACACAGGACGCTGCCCCACAGGACGCTGCCCACAGGGCGCTGCCTACAGGACGCTGCCCCACAGAACGCTGCCCCACAGGACGCTGCCCCACAGGACGCTGCCCACAGGACACTGCTCACAGGACGCTGCCCCACAGAACGCTGCCCCACAGGACGCAGCCCCACAGGACATTGCCCAGAGGATGCTTCCCACAGAACACTGCCCCACAGGCTGCTGTCCACGCAGTGTTGTCCATGGGGTGCTGTCCACAGGATGCTCCCCATAGGACACTACTCACAGGGCGCTGCCCACAGGACACTGCCCACAGGACGCTGTCGGCTGCATAGTTTTGGTTGATGGACATTTGGGTTGTCCAGCAGCACTGCAGTGCTGAGAATGATCCACCACCCACATCATACCTGCTCTGTGGGGGTCCTGTGGGGGTCCTGACCATTGAAGAACAGGGTAATACAGTACACAGAGAAACAGATGGACTACAGTCTGGACCTGTACACCTACAGAGGGTCCTGTATGGTCAGTGGAGCTGATGGAGTGGACAGTGAGTCTGGATACATGAAGGTGGCGTTAACGTCATGCCTGATGACCAGTTCCTGGTTGTGGTTTGCCAGGCTCTCCCACTGACCATCTCAGTGGTCTAACAACTCTCCTCTGTGTTGGTCAGCATGCTGTGAACCTGCTCAGAGAGGACCCTTCTGGTAAGTACCTTTAGACGTCTGTCTGTGTCCGTCCGGCTGCGGAGCCACCTTCTCCTCACGCTCCTTCTGGCCCCGAGCCCTCTTCAGCAGCACCAGCAGGGCCACTACCATGGTGCTGAGGAGCATGGTGAGGCACAGGCCCAGCAGAGAGTACACCAGAACGTCTGAATAGGACACCTCTCCTCTGGGGTCATGGCTCCCTCTAGTGTTCAGCGGCTGCAGTGCAGAGACTCCTCTGGGCTTGGTGGTGGGAGCTGCAGGTAGAGAGGCAGGTGAGCAGAACGTACAGAAACCTGGAAAGAAATCTACCTGCTGCTTCATCTCCAGCTGCGGTACTGCAGGGCTATCTAGAACCAGGGTCTCCGTCTGTAAATACATACCGGTGTGGGGGTCATTCTCCATTTGGAGTGTTAATCTATCTGTAGTGAGCTACAGTGAGATCTTCCATCTTTAATACCAGCAGTGAAGATGAAGGTGGGAGGAGCTTCCATGCTAGCTGGCTAATGTGGAAGGAAGGCTAATGCTGCTGCTGGGAAGCAGAATATCAGGCTTGTATTTATTAACCTCTGAGTCAGTGGACTCTTATTATTACAGTGGGCGGAGTCCCAGTGAAGGTTTAATGTGTATGCGCAGTGCATGCTGGGTACTAATGTCTCCAGACTGTCCTCACGATGACTGAGTTCAGTCTCCTAGCACTGGGCACTGAGCACTGGACTGTGGATCAATGGAACTGGGTTTTCTGATCATTCTACATCAGTACCTGACCTCATTAAAACTCAAACAAATCCTCACAGCTATGTTCAACATCAGTAAATGACCTCATTAAAACTCAAACAAATCCTCACAGCTATGTTCAACATCAGTACCTGACCTCATTAAAACTCAAACAAATCCTCACAGCTATGTTCAACATCAGTACCTGACCTCATTAAAACTCAAAATTTCTGAGAGTCTGCGGTGTTTAGCTCCCCTGAGTTAGTCAGGAGATGGAACTAGCCCCGGGATGATGAGGCGCACTGTGCTACTGTAGGGAGTGAGAGTGTATGTAGGGAGTGAGAGTGTGTGTAGAGAGTGAGAGTGTATGTAGGGAGTGAGAGTGTGTGTAGAGAGTGAGAGTGTATGTAGGGAGTGAGAGTGTATGTAGGGAGTGAGAGTGTATGTAGGGAGTGAGAGTGTGTGTAGAGAGTGAGAGTGTATGTAGGGAGTGAGAGTGTATGTAGGGAGTGAGAGTGTGTGTAGAGAGTGAGAGTGTATGTAGGGAGTGAGAGTGTGTGTAGAGAGTGAGAGTGTATGTAGGGAGTGAGAGTGTGTGTAGAGAGTGAGAGTGTATGTAGGGAGTGAGAGTGAATGTAGGGAGTGAGAGTGAATGTAGGGAGTGAGAGTGAATGTAGAGAGTGAGAGTGAATGTAGGGAGTGAGAGTGTATGTAGAGAGTGAGAGTGAATGTAGGGAGTGAGAGTGTATGTAGGGAGTGAGAGTGTGTGTAGGGAGTGAGAGTGTATGTAGGGAGTGAGAGTGTGTGTAGGGAGTGAGAGTGTGTGTAGGGAGTGAGAGTGTGTGTAGAGAGTGAGAGTGTATGTAGGGAGTGAGAGTGTATGTAGGGAGTGAGAGTGTGTGTAGAGAGTGAGAGTGTATGTAGGGAGTGAGAGTGTATGTAGGGAGTGAGAGTGTGTGTAGGGAATGAGAGTGTGTGTAGAGAGTGAGAGTGTATGTAGGGAGTGAGAGTGTATGTAGGGAGTGAGAGTGTGTGTAGAGAGTGAGAGTGTATGTAGGGAGTGAGAGTGTGTGTAGAGAGTGAGAGTGTATGTAGGGAGTGAGAGTGTATGTAGGGAGTGAGAGTGTGTGTAGAGAGTAAGAGTGTGTGTAGGGAGTGAGAGTGTGTGTAGGGAGTGAGAGTGTATGTAGGGAGTGAGAGTGCATGTAGGGAGTGAGAGTGTATGTAGGGAGTGAGAGTGTGTGTAGAGAGTGAGAGTGTATGTAGGGAGTGAGAGTGTGTGTAGAGAGTGAGAGTGTATGTAGGGAGTGAGAGTGTATGTAGGGAGTGAGAGTGTGTGTAGGGAGTGAGAGTGTATGTAGGGAGTGAGAGTGTGTGTAGAGAGTGAGAGTGTATGTAGGGAGTGAGAGTGTATGTAGGGAGTGAGAGTGTGTGTAGGGAGTGAGAGTGTATGTAGGGAGTGAGAGTGTATGTAGAGAGTGAGAGTGTATGTAGGGAGTGAGAGTGAATGTAGGGAGTGAGAGTGTGTGTAGAGAGTGAGAGTGTATGTAGGGAGTGAGAGTGTATGTAGGGAGTGAGAGTGAATGTAGGGAGTGAGAGTGTATGTAGGGAGTGAGAGTGTATGTAGGGAGTGAGAGTGAATGTAGGGAGTGAGAGTGAATGTAGGGAGTGAGAGTGAATGTAGGGAGTGAGAGTGAATGTAGGGAGTGAGAGTGTATGTAGGGAGTGAGAGTGAATGTAGGGAGTGAGAGTGTATGTAGGGAGTGAGAGTGAATGTAGGGAGTGAGAGTGTATGTAGGGAGTGAGAGTGTGTGTAGAGAGTGAGAGTGTATGTAGGGAGTGAGAGTGTATGTAGGGAGTGAGAGTGTGTGTAGGGAGTGAGAGTGTATGTAGGGAGTGAGAGTGTATGTAGGGAGTGAGAGTGTATGTAGGGAGTGAGAGTGTGTGTAGGGAGTGAGAGTGTATGTAGGGAGTGAGAGTGTATGTAGGGAGTGAGAGTGTATGTAGGGAGTGAGAGTGTATGTAGGGAGTGAGAGTGTATGTAGGGAGTGAGAGTGAATGTAGGGAGTGAGAGTGTATGTAGGGAGTGAGAGTGAATGTAGGGAGTGAGAGTGAATGTAGGGAGTGAGAGTGAATGTAGAGAGTGAGAGTGAATGTAGGGAGTGAGAGTGAATGTAGGGAATGAGAGTGTATGTAGGGAGTGAGAGTGTATGTAGAGAGTGAGAGTGAATGTAGGGAGTGAGAGTGTATGTAGGGAGTGAGAGTGAATGTAGGGAGTGAGAGTGAATGTATGGAATGAGAGTGAATGTAGGGAGTGTGAGTGAATGTAGGGAGTGAGAGTGAATGTAGGAAGTGAGAGTGAATGTAGGGAGTGAGAATGAATGTATGGAATGAGAGTGAATGTAGGGAGTGTGAGTGAATGTAGGGAGTGAGAGTGAATGTAGGGAGTGAGAGTGTATGTAGGGAGTGAATGTAGAGAGTGTGAGTGAATGTAGGGAGTGAGAGTGAATGTAGGGAGTGAGAGTGTATGTAGGGAGTGAATGTAGAGAGTGTGAGTGAATGTAGGGAGTGAGAGTGTATGTAGGAAGTGAGAGTGTATGTAGGGAGTGAGAGTGAATGTAGGGAATGAGAGTGAATGTAGGGAGTGAGAGTGAATGTAGGGAGTGAGAGTGAATGTAGGGAGTGAGAGTGAATGTAGGGAGTGAGAGTGTATGTAGGGAGTGAATGTAGAGAGTGAGAGTGTATGTAGGGAGTGAGAGTGTATGTAGGGAGTGAGAGTGAATGTAGGGAATGAGAGTGTATGTAGGGAGTGAATGTAGAGAGTGAGAGTGTATGTAGGGAGTGAGAGTGTATGTAGGGAGTGAGAGTGTATGTAGGGAGTGAGAGTGAATGTAGGGAGTGAGAGTGTATGTAGGGAGTGAGAGTGTATGTAGGGAGTGAGAGTGTATGTAGAGAGTGAGAGTGTATGTAGGGAGTGAGAGTGTGTGTAGAGAGTGAGAGTGTATGTAGGGAGTGAGAGTGTGTGTAGAGAGTGAGAGTGTATGTAGGGAGTGAGAGTGTATGTAGGGAGTGAGAGTGTATGTAGAGAGTGAGAGTGTATGTAGGGAGTGAGAGTGTGTGTAGAGAGTGAGAGTGTATGTAGGGAGTGAGAGTGTATGTAGGGAGTGAGAGTGTATGTAGAGAGTGAGAGTGTATGTAGGGAGTGAGAGTGTATGTAGAGAGTGAGAGTGTATGTAGGGAGTGAGAGTGTGTGTAGAGAGTGAGAGTGTATGTAGGGAGTGAGAGTGTATGTAGGGAGTGAGAGTGTATGTAGGGAGTGAGAGTGAATGTAGGGAGTGAGAGTGTATGTAGGGAGTGAGAGTGTATGTAGGGAGTGAGAGTGAATGTAGGGAGTGAGAGTGAATGTAGGGAGTGAGAGTGTATGTAGGGAGTGAGAGTGTATGTAGGGAGTGAGAGTGTATGTGGGACGTTCCCACTTTCTCCTTACTCTGGCACTCTGGTGAGCACTCTGATGGGTGGTGGCCGCACAGGTCCGAACACTTCAAGCACTTCTTCAGCAGCCTGTCATAGAACTGTCCAGATACAGCCTTACAGCGAAAGGCCACTGCAAAGAGCATGTACAGATTTATAACAATTTATAGAAAATAATAATAATAATAATAATAATAATAATAATAAGCATCATGTTTGTTGACAGAAGAACTCTAATCCCGTTACAGTGATCCACTCTGCTGTAAGAGGACCGTTACAGTGATCCACTCTGCTGTAAGAGGGCCGTTACAGTGATCCACTCTGCTGTAAGAGGACCGTTACAGTGATCCACTCTGCTGTAAGAGGACCGTTACAGTGATCCACTCTGCTGTAAGAGGGCCGTTACAGTGATCCACTCTGCTGTAAGAGGGCCGTTACAGTGATCCACTCTGCTGTAAGAGGGCCGTTACAGTGATCCACTCTGCTGTAAGAGGACCGTTACAGTGATCCACTCTGCTGTAAGAGGACCGTTACAGTGATCCACTCTGCTGTAAGAGGGCCGTTACAGTGATCCACTCTGCTGTAAGAGGACCGTTACAGTGATCCACTCTGCTGTAAGAGGGCCGTTACAGTGATCCACTCTGCTGTAAGAGGACCGTTACAGTGATCTGCTCTGCTGTAAGAGGACCGTTACAGTGATCCACTCTGCTGTAAGAGGACCGTTACAGTGATCCACTCTGCTGTAAGAGGACCGTTACAGTGATCCACTCTGCTGTAAGAGGACCGTTACAGTGATCAGGAGGACCATGAATTTCCGGATGCCATTACCCAGAAGTATGATTTAACCCAGTGTAAATCTGAACCCGAGAGGCCGACCCAGTGCTCAGGATGGTGGGTTAGAATCTGGTGATCCACAGTAAGGCTGCACTAAGAGCCAATAAGACCAGAACAGAACCAGGGCTGTCTCAGGACTATGGTTAGAGCCGAGACCGGACTGCGCTTCTCCTAGAACTCAGTTTATATGAAATAAGCCATCAGACTGAGGAACAGCTTCATTCCGGAAGCTGTAAGACTTTTAAACGCCACTTAGTGGAACCACTGCACAGACACTTTAGCAACACTAGTCACTTTATTACACTCTGCTGCTACCTTCTCTATTCCTGCTTATTTTTATTTTCATTTTTACATATATTTTTATATATCTATGTTTATTTTATTTATTTAAGTACTGCTGTCTGGGTAAAACTGGGTCCTTGGGTACCACAATTTCGTTCCACCCCATGTACCACATGTGATGCGAATGACAATAAAGTCTCCTTGAATCCTTGAATCCTTGAGTTTATAAACTCTAGAACCCTGTAATAATCTGCCCGTTAGCTAGATCGTTTCCAGTCTAACAGAAATTATGAATTTTGAATATGAGTCATCCAGTGGACTAGATGACTAACGCGACCCGTATTCGGTCACTGGTGAGATATTAATCAGAGATGACTGAATATGTCCATCACGGATCAGTGCTTTTCAGTGAAGCGGTGAGCGTAGCGTTTTCGCATTGCCGGCCCGCGTCCCGGGTTGTGTTCTGTTATGACTGGGACGCTGCGGTATATGATTTATAATGCGTGTCCTTGTTAAGAAAGCTCTGAGCAGGTAAACTGGCGTCTGACCTCCTGAACTATCCAGTTAATCCAGTCCTGAATTATTCCCAGTTTGCTGAACGAAACACTTCCTAATCTGTTCAGAGTTAAGTGATGTTCCACGCTGTGGTCAGCGTCCCGTCAGTAACTCACCACAGAAGTCCGCACAGCGTGCGTGAGGGTCTGATTTACTGCACACCATTTGGCAGGGCATGCACTGTTTGACCAGACCGTCCCAGTAGTATCCGGCTGGACAGGGCCGGGCCATCGCTCCTCACTATCCACACACCTGAACATACATAGAACATAGACGGACAGCTTTATTCAGTACTCAGTATTCAGAATCCAAAGACCAGAATACTCAGTATTCATACCCTGTACTGTGTATTCAGTATGAAGTATTCAGTATTTTGTTGTCAGTGTTCAGTGTTCAGTATTTATTATTTACTATTCAGTCAGTAGTCAGTATTCAGTTTATATTGTGTGGTGTGGCAGTATGAAGTATTCAGTATTAAGTATTCAGTGTTCACTATTTGGTGGTAGGCTTGCTGTGCGCAGTAGTCTGTGTTCAGTATGTCTTTGGTATTTACTATTAAGTTTTCAATAGTTAGTAATCAGCTTGAGGTGTTAGGTGTTCAGTATTTAATATTCAGTATTCGATATTCAGTAGTCAGTATTCTGTCTGTAGTACACAGTGCTGGTAAGTAAGTACTGGTAAGTATTATGGATACAGTGTTATGGATTCAGTATTCGGTATTAAGTATTCATGGTTGGTCAGTGGTCAGTATTCAGTAGTGAGTCAGTGGTCAGTATTCATGGTGAGTCAGAGGTCAGTATTCAGTAGTGAGTCAGTGGTCAGTATTCAGTAGTGAGTCAATGGTCAGTATTCATGGTGAGTCAGTGGTCAGTATTCATGGTGAGTCAGTGGTCAGTATTCATGGTGAGTCAGTGGTCAGTATTCAGTAGTGAGTCAGTGGTCAGTATTCATGGTGAGTCAGTGGTCAGTATTCAGTAGTGAGTCAGTGGTCAGTATTCAGTAGTGAGTCAGTGGTCAGTATTCAGGATGAGTCAGTGGTCAGTATTCATGGTGAGTCAGTGGTCAGTATTCAGGGTGAGTCAGTGGTCAGTATTCAGGATGAGTCAGTGGTCAGTATTCAGGGTGAGTCAGTGGTCAGTATTCAGGATGAGTCAGTGGTCAGTATTCAGTAGTGAGTCAGTGGTCAGTGTTCAGGATGAGTCAGTGGTCAGTATTCAGTTGTGAGTCAGTGGTCAGTATTCAGTAGTGAGTCAGTGGTCAGTATTCAGTGGATTTTACGGTCTTATGGGACATGAGAGGTCCAATAAACAGGAAGTGATGTTCCCAGTACGGGAATCGGACAGCACCTTGTTACTGAGTCCCTCCCAAAACTACTCCCACATGCCTGTTCACTGGACTTCACTGTATATGTCTCATCTTCACTTTGCACATTACTATACTATACTATACTGTACTATGCTATACTATACTGTACTATACTATAACTATACTATACTGTATTATACTATACTGTACTATACTATACTATACTATACTATACTATATAATACTGTACTCTACTATACTATATATTACTTTACTATACTATATTATAATACACTACACATTACTATACTATACTATACTATACTATACTGTACTATACTGTACTATACTATACTATATAATACTATACTATACTATATAATACTGTACTCTACTATACTATATATTACTTTACTATACTATATTATACTACACTACACATTACTGTCCTCTACTCTACTATACTACACTTCAAATAATAATGACAATAATATTCAGTACTACTAATAATAAAAATAATAATGAATAAATAAACAACAATTAATACTTATTTCTATCAATTATTAATATTAATAATACTAATAGTAGTAGTAAAAACAACAACAAAAAACAACAGCAACAACAACAACAACAACAAAACAACAACAACAATAATAATAATAATAATAATAATAATAACAATAATAATAATATGTTATTATTGTTCATCACACACACACACACACACTCTATAATATACTGTCTATAATACTATATAAATAAAAACACTATAAATTAATTATATATTAATGTAACTGATGAATTAGAGGCCAAAAACCTCCTTTAACTGTAACGAGAGTCAGAGGAGGAGGCAGTGAGAAATATGGAGGTAAATAAATAAATAAATAAATAAATAAATAAAGGTTAAAGCTGTTAGCGCTCGGCGTCGGATACGAGCTGCTCTGGAGCTCTTTCATGTGTGACATCTCTCAGCGCTGGATAATCTTAAATCATGAATCAGAAAGTATTCTGGGAATTCTGGGAATTCTGAGCTGTAAAGAAATCTTGAAATCGATCAGAGCGACGCGGAGGCGGACGTTGGGGTCCGAACTGCGGTGCTCAGTAATCTTTAGTAACAGTGCAGTAGAGAAGAGACACGGGCATGGCTCGCCCGACAGTGCCGGGGCCCAGCCTCTCCCAGGTGTGGTACTGGGTGTCCTGCAGGTACACTGTCCACCGGGATTAGAGGCCACTCGAAGCCCCCAGACCTACAGCCTCAGACGGACTAACCCTGTGCACAGGTCTCGCAGAGAACAGCTACAGGGAGGCGGAACCCACAGAGAGAACCCGGCGTGTAGAAGTGCACCACTTACCTGCTGAAGTAGCCCAGCGAGCATGAGCAGCGTGTGAGCCCACTGCTGAGGGCTCCCTCTGTTTTCACGACCTTCTTCATTTGCATAAAGCCGCAGCGGGGGTCTCCCGGGACCCTCCTTTTGCATTTTGACTCTCATGAGAGAGATTAAATGATACTCACACATGTGGCCCCAAAACAGCCCAAGCAGTGTAAACATAATCAGCATCTAATTAATTATGGTCAGTAGAGGTCACAGGGTCGCCCTTCTGATGACCCGTCCAGGCAGGTGGTGTTTAGGTGTAGGTGGGGCCAGTGGTTCTCTGAGTAGAGAGTTTAGGGCTACTTTGTGCCAGGTGTTCTGCCAGTGGGGAGTAGGTGCCTTGGTCAAGGGCGTCTCAGTCGTTACTGTCGGTTCAGGGAATCAAACCCGCGACCACAAGGCTGGTTCCCTGACCTCCAGCCCACGCCTGCCCCGACTGTGTGTGGTACACCATCGCTCCTGTGCCAGATAAACCGTCCTGCAGGATTCTGCCGGTTAGCCCGTTCTAACCTGGTGGGTCTTCTTTTATCCAGGAGCCCCCTCAGGTGAGCTTTACCACCTGTGATCAACAATCTGATTGGACGTCACTCATCTGACCTGAATAAAGGTTAATCCAGAATGAGAGAGAGGAGAAATCCGGGATTGGCGTCTCGGTTATGTGGTAACCTGTCTGACAGGCCCCTGTTTGATGTACATGATCAAACACAGGTAAGAAGGAGAAGGAGATGTGTGCACCTCAAACACCACGAGGAAGGAAACCTGCCGAAGGAATGTCTGGAGAAAGCAGGAGGAGCATGTGAGGACAGGAACGCCGTGCTGAGTGATGTGTGTGGGATCTGTCATGCTTTAGAGTGGGAGGGAGGATAGAAGGACCTCACCTCTCACTAATACCCTCCACTCTAATACCCCCCATCATCAATACCCACCTAACTAATACCCCACCACTGTTACACGCCCCACTATTACCACCCCATAATACCCCCCTCACTTGTACCCCCCACTCTAATACCTCCCACCACTAATACCACCCCACCAATAATACCCCCCTCACTAATACCCCACCACAGAACTCGCTCCACTTATACCACCCCTATAATAAACCCCTCACTATTACCCCCGACTAATATCCCCTCTCACTAATACACCCCACTCCAAAGCAGGTTCTTCTCATAGCAGTTCTCCTCCTAGCGGTTCTCCTCATAGCAGGTTCTCCTTCTGTATACCTTAAAGCTCTACTGTAGAATAAGAGTGAAGACACCAAACTATAAACTAGCCCTTATGGAATTATCCAGTCCACCTTAAAACCCTCCAGAGTGGAATTATCCAGTCCACCTTAAACCCTCCAGAGTGGAATTATCCAGTCCACCTTAAACCCCTCCAGAGTGGAATTATCCAGTCCACCTTAAACCCTCCAGAGTGGAATTATCCAGTCCACCTTAAATTACACAGTCCACCTTAACCCCCTCCAGAGTGGAGCTGTACAGGAGGATGGAGCAGCTTCCTTACCCTGCAGTGGAGCTGATAGAACAAGGTTTATTACTAAGCAGGTTTGGAGCGATTCTATTGGTCGGTCCATCATGAATATTCACTAACCTGAAAGGAGAACTAGAGCTTTTACACTGTGCAGAAAAAGAGATCAAAGTTTTTACACCACTAAATATATATTAGAGGTGGAGATATGGAGGAGTATCATACTGTGTACATCAGGAGTAGATGTGGTGTAGCAGGATATGGACTGGGTCAGACTCCCAGCAGGTGGAGCTGTTCAGTGTACCACTGTGGGGTCTATAAGACCACCAGCTACACCCAGTTAGAGGGGTGTACCCAAACTTCTGACTGGTGGTGCTGGGGTGATATATTGGACTGTTCTGTTACAGCCCTATTACCACATTTACAGATCTCTGACTTCTGCTTGGATTTGTATTTGACCTGCTGGCCCAACTTCTTAACTTCTTTAGGAGCTGGCTTTGTAGCTCAGAACAAGGTGTGTTTATAAGCGTGTTTATAAGCGTGTTAATAAGCGTGTTTGTGAGTGTGTTTATTAGCGTGTTTATAAGCGTGTTTGTGAGTGTGTTTATAAGCGTGTTTATAAGCGCGTTTATAAGCGTGTTTATAAGCGTGTTTATAAGCGTGTTTATAAGCGCGTTTATAAGCGTGTTTATAAGCGCGTTTATAAGCATGTTAATAAGCGTGTTTATAAGTGTGTTTATAAGTGTGTTTATAAGTGTTTGTAAGCGCGCTTATAAGCGTGTTAATAAGCGGGTTTATACGTGTGTTTATAAGTGTGTTTATAAGCATTTGTAAGCGGGTTTGTAAGCGTGTTTGTAAGTGTGTTTGTGAGTGTGTTTATAAGTGTGTTTATAAGCGTGTTTATAAGCGTGTTAATAAGCGTGTTTGTGAGTGTGTTTATTAGCATGTTTTTAAGCGTGTTTGTGAGTGTGTTTATAAGCGTGTTTGTAAGCGCGTTTATAAGCGTGTTAATAAGCGGGTTTATAAGTGTGTTTATAAGTGTGTTTATAAGCGTGTTTGTAAGCGCGTTTATAAGCGTGTTAATAAGCGGGTTTATACGTGTGTTTATAAGTGTGTTTATAAGCGTTTGTAAGCGGGTTTGTAAGTGTGTTTGTGAGTGTGTTTATAAGCGTGTTTATAAGCGTGTTTATAAGCGTGTTTATATGTGTGAAAGCAGGACATGCTTTATTTTATTTACAGTTTATTAAATATAATAACTGCAGTAACACACACGTATGCTGTCGAGGGTGTGTGCGTGTTTACTTACTATCAAAACATGTGGTTTACCCAGGGGTGCCAAAACTTTTGCATACAACTTGACTAGTCATGCTTGTGTTGAAGCTGAAACCGAAGCAGGTTCTCATAAGCTGTGCACCTGCGGAGTAACGTAGGTCTGGCGTAGACGGCAGGGCCTCAGTGTTTCACAGTCCACCTACAGAAACCTACTAGTGCCGAGAATAGAGGCAGGAAGCCGTCTGAGAATGAGTGCTGGGGGGCCCAGGGGCAGCAAAGCTGAACCGAACGCACAGATGGTTCCCCCGCGAGCAGGAAACACTCGCTCCAACAGACCTCACGCTGCCTGAGTCACGACTCCGCACCTGCTCCTCCAGCGCAGCGCACCAGCCTCACTTCTGACTCGGATTTCAGCTCCAGATCCTCTTCGTGTTTCACTAAACGAAACCGCAGTGACATCTACTCACCTGCAGGTGGCGAGAGACTCTGTCCCATCCACATTCTCTGTTTATCAGGTCTGACGGCGTCGTGTGGGTTCTAAGTGTGCTGATTTAGTTCCACATTCTGAATTATAGTTATTACACTAGCAGTGCTAGAAGGGCCGTCCCACAGGTGGGGATCTGCTAGTGTCCGACTGACGTGTCCGACTGACGCTACCCCTTCAAATACACGCAGTTAGGTGCTCCTGGTTCAGGCCCGTGAGTATTGAGCTGGTTCAGACCCGTGAGTTTTGAGCCGGTTCAGACCCGTGAGTTTTGAGCCGGTTCAGACCCGTGAGTTTTGAGCTGGTTTAGAACCGTGAGTTTTGAGCTGGTTTAGAACCGTGAGTTTTGAGCTGGTTCAGAACCGTGAGTTTTGAGCCGGTTCAGACCCGTGAGTTTTGAGCTGGTTTAGAACCGTGAGTTTTGAGCTGGTTTAGAACCGTGAGTTTTGAGCTGGTTCAGACCCGTGAGTTTTGAGCTGGTTCAGACCCGTGAGTTTTGAGCTGGTTCAGAACCGTGAGTTTTGAGCTGGTTCAGACCCGTGAGTTTTGAGCTGGTTCAGAACCGTGAGTTTTGAGCTGGTTCAGACCCGTGAGTTTTGAGCTGGTTCAGACCCGTGAGTTTTGAGCTGGTTCAGACCTGTGAGTTTTGAGCTGGTTCAGACCTGTGAGTTTTGAGCTGGTTCAGACCCGTGAGTTTTGAGCTGGTTCAGGCCCGTGAGTTTTGAGCTGGTTCAGGCCCGTGAGTTTTGAGCTGGTTCAGGCCCGTGAGTTTTGAGCTGGTTCAGGCCCGTGAGTTTTGAGCTGGTTCAGGCCCGTGAGTTTTGAGCTGGTTCAGAACCGTGAGTTTTGAGTAGGGGGTGGGATTTCTGAGAACCTATCTCACACGTCCTGCTTTCTGCAGAATCAGCCACTCACCCAGTGTAGAGGTCTACAGGACCGGTACGAGTCAGAGTCAGATCCGGACTCAGACGGAGTGCAAAGCGAAACCCCCGTATGACAGCACAGGGTTAGACACAGGAGGCGCGCCATCTACAGTCATTTGGACACACTGGACCTGCACAGGAGCTTCATCAGACTGAAACCTCATCTGAGCTCATCGTCTGACAGATCCAAACCCAGATCAGCCAGCACCGCGGGCCAGTCTCCAGCGGGGTGCAGCGAGTGTGCGGCTCAGCAGGCGGACGTGGCACACCGATCCGAGGATCTATACGTGATGTAGCGTGTATGGCTTACTGACTGTATATGACATATACACTCCCTGACTGTACATCCTCCCATCATCAAAAGAAAAGACAGGACGCAGGACTACATCCTCGCAGACCCGTCTGTAGTCACACGTTCAGAAGGCCTGGTGTCCCTCCACCTCCACCCCTACCGCACCATCTGCAGGAACTGTGTGAGGATGTTCAAGCTGCATGGGATGGATTATCACAGGACTCCATTAGGAACCTCTACAGCTCCATACCGAGAACGTCTGCCGTGTTGGGTTAGCGAACATGGCGGCCCGACGCCATACTGAGAGACAGACTTCTGTATGTGTAGCTCAATAAATATTGATCATATCAGTCTAAACTTATCATCAGTTATTGATCCTGGTACCTTTATCACCTATGTAACGTGTGATACAGGTGTATGTTATGGGCTGTACAGTGCTCCGGTACAATCCGCTCAGACTTCTGCTCTGATGATAATTCCTCCGGTCCAGTTCACTCAGGTACAGTGTTCTGTCCGTACTCGTGTCCCTGTCCTGTGTTTGATCTTATCCTAAAGAGCCGTACGGTCTCGTGACAGATGGCTTCTGTAGGTAATGAAGGCCTTACGTAGGTGTGACGTAGACTTACCTGACCTCCACTGACCTTGTTACCAACCCTTCCAGATGGACAGGGTGAAGGTCTGTAAACCAGTTTGCTCTGGTGCACAAATTAGGCTCCACCCAGTTTTACCCACACTAAGCTTTATTGATTGCTCAAGAGTTTTTGCTCATTTCAACAACACTGATAAAAATCTTAAATACTACATAACATGATCATACACAGTCGTACAGGGCCGTACACGGTCGTACAAGGTCGTACAGGGTCGTAACCGGTCGTACAGGGTCGTACACGGTCGTACACGGTCGTACAGGGTCGTACACGGTCGTACACGGTCGTACAGGGTCGTACAGGGTCGTACACGGTCGTACAGGGTCGTACAGGGTCGTACACGGTCGTACACGGTCGTACAGGGTCGTACAGGGTCGTACAGGGTCGTACACGGTCGTACACGGTCGTACAGGGTCGTACAGGGTCGTACAGGGTCGTACAGGGTCGTACAGGGTCGTACACGGTCGTACAGGGCCGTACACGGTCGTACACGGTCGTACAGGGTCGTACACGGCCGTACAGGGCCGTACACAGTCGTACACGGTCGTACACGGTCGTATATGGTCGTACACGGTCGTATATGGTCGTACAGGACCGTACAGGGTCGTACAGGACCGTACAGGGCCGTACAGGGCCGTACACGGTCGTACACGGCCGTACACAGTCGTACACAGTCGTACACGATCGTACACGGTCGTACAGGGTCGTACACGGTCGTATACGGTCGTACAGGGTCGTACACGGTCGTATACGGTCGTACAGGGTCGTACACGGTCGTACACGGTCGTACACAGTCGTACACGATCGTACACAGTCGTACAGGGTCGTACAGGGCCGTACGCGGTCGTACAGGGTTGTTCATACGTGGTTCTACAAAGCCACTGGTATCTACACACAGACCGCCCAGCAGCTTAAAGGCCCCAGAAAGCACTTCACCACACGGACTGTCAAACTGAAATCAGCCACCAGAGGGCGACACACACCACCCACACATAGAGAGACCACCAGGACACAGTGCCCACACTGTTTCAGGGTTCTGACCCAGTCGGATGCGTCAGGAAGACTGTTCCTCATTAGAACAGATCTGAGATTCTTCAGAGGAGTGGTGCATGTACTTATGAACACTTATAAGCAGCTATAACAGGCTTTATAAGGCATTATGCATGCCACCTAACCCCTTATGAACGTAGGTGTAGTGTTGTGACAACAAAGCACATCTACTACACATCATCCAGCTATTCATATCCTTATACCCTTATCCCCTTATATATCCGTTTATATACTCCCTCCATCACTCCCTCCATCACTCCCTCCATCACTCCCTCCGTCACTCCCTCTGTCACTCCTCCATCACTCCCTCCGTCACTCCTCCATCACTCCTCCATCACTCCCTCCGTCACTCCCTCTGTCACTCCCTCCATCACTCCCTCTGTAACTCCCTCCATCACTCCCTCCATCACTCCCTCCGTCACTCCTCCATCACTTCCTCCATCACTCCCTCCGTCACTCCCTCCATCACTCCCTCCGTCACTCCCTCCATCACTCCCTCCGTCACTCCCTCCATCACTCCCTCCATCACTCCCTCCATCACTCCCTCCGTCACTCCCTCTGTAACTCCCTCCATCACTCCCTCCATCACTCCCTCCGTCACTCCCTCCATCACTCCCTCCATCACTCCCTCCGTCACTCCCTCCGTCACTCCTCCATCACTCCCTCCGTCACTCCCTCCATCACTCCCTCCGTCACTCCTCCATCACTTCCTCCATCACTCCCTCTGTCACTCCTCCATCACTCCTCCATCACTCCCTCCATCACTCCCTCCGTCACTCCCTCCGTCACTCCTCCATCACTCCCTCCGTCACTCCTCCATCACTCCCTCCGTCACTCCCTCCGTCACTCCCTCCGTCACTCCCTCCATCACTCCCTCCATCACTCCTCCGTCACTCCCTCCGTCACTCCCTCCGTCACTCCCTTCGTCACTCCTCCATCACTTCCTCCATCACTCCCTCCGTCACTCCCTCCGTCACTCCCTCCGTCACTCCCTCCATCACTCCCTCTGTAACTCCCTCCATCACTCCCTCCATCACTCCCTCCGTCACTCCCTCCGTCACTCCCTCCATCACTCCCTCCATCACTCCCTCCATCACTCCCTCCGTCACTCCCTCCGTCACTCCCTCCGTCACTCCCTCCTCTCACTGTCCCAGGCGTAAATAAGTTAACACACTTTTAACACAAACAGATGATGGAAAACGTGCCAGTGTTTCTGCACAGCCATGTACGAAGTTTTGTTTCCCCCAGTGTGCTGCACTGAGGTCCAGGGCACGCTGGGAAGGGGTCATGGTGCTCCACGGACGTGTGGAGTTCATTGCTCTGTCGTTTCTCCCCAGATTTACGCAGCCCTACAGCGCGCCCAGCCAAGAGACTGCAGCAGACAGTCGTGTGGCTCTCCGGACCTCCGCACGGGCAAGGCCGCCTATGGGACACACGGCTCCGGTCCATATCTCTGGTTCCCTGAACGTTAGTGGGGTGATTCTGGGATCGCTGGAAAGAGCACATCCTGCTCCACTGACAGTTTGGCTTCATCATCCGGGTTTTAAAGTCCCCTGCTGAGAAGCGTTCCCTCCTCCTGGGCTTTCAGTCATGACATCATCAGTGATCAGTCAACGTCCACTCTTTCACCGCACCACTGCCGACCTGTCATGCGGGCCCGGCTCTGTGGAGGAGCTTTTATTTTTATATATTATATATTATATATTATATTATACACTTAGGAAAATCAACAACACGGAATAACCCCCATATCCAGATGGTCACCCTTCTCTGGAATGGACAGCAGGTCCTTCGCTCCTGTGGACGGCTGTGAAGTGAGGAACCTCTATAAGGCAACAGGATCCGAGTCTGTTCTAGCCCTTCACAAATACACTGGTGCTCACAGCCCCCTCCACACACAGAGGCCGAGCGTGCGGACTCTGCACCTCAGCGGTTTCCCGTCTCTACATGGTGGAATGAACAGTGGGGTTTAGGATCAGCTATAGAACACATTTACCCTCCCGTGTACACACGCCTGTGTTATATACATAAACAAATGTGACAAATTAAAGGAAACACCAGCATACAGTGTGCCAGTGAGTGGGCCACCAGAACCGTGTCCGTTCTCCTTGTCATAGGTTCTATAGGTCTCTGGAACTGAAGTGGAGGGGTGGGACGCCGTTCGTCCTAAAGGTGTTCCCTCTGTCGGCGTATTGCCGATGGTGGTGACAGTCGGAGGGTGTTGAACTGGACAGAGGCCCGGGGACGTACCACTGACACCATTTCATACTCATCGACCCGCTCAGGGCCCCTGGCGTCCTGTGGATGGAGGCGCTGAGCCCTCCCGGGGTAAAGGGGATGGAGGAGTCGGAATCACTTTGTCCTGAAGTAGACCCGGAGCAGAGGTCAGGGATGACTCATCTGCCCGTTTGACTTTCCTTCCCATCCCTCTGGGTCGGTCCTTGTGAATTTAACTCCACTGACCTCTTATAAGGTCAGTCGTCTTAGTGAGGGGGTGTTTATAGACCCCCGCTCTATTTACACCATCATGTCCAGCCCTGAAATCCGGCCCTCGGTTCTGAGAGCAGAGGTCACTTTAGCCACCGCTGGAGGCCGGCTGAGCTGACACTGACCGAGGCTCCTGCCTTCAGCTGGACCTCCGAGTATCCGGGAACACTCCACTGTAGAGGTCTGTTCACAAGGCTGCGTGACTGCTCGTCATGGCGACTGACATAACCCTACGTACATGTTTATTAAGCTAATTAAAGCCCACTAATTAATAGCCCACCGACGTCACTGCTATAAAGGCTACATCCGCTAGTTAGTTAGCTAAAGTAGCCTTTATAGCAAAGGCCAAGCATTAATACACACTTCTGTAGGGCCACGTCATTTGTTATGACAAGTGTATGTAGGTGTCATGTGGCTGTATGAACAGAACCCTGCAGTAAAGTATCACCACATTTCTTTACCTGCCACAGGTGTTAATTGTTTAACTGGAGGGTGCAGCACACCTGTATGGGAACACTCAGGCTACTCCTCCAACCTGTCACCCGTCTGTAGTTGTAGCTGTCCCTGCTCTGTGTTGAGCTAATGACCACATGATGACCAGATGTGTGATGACATGAATAAGACATCCTTACTGAAAACAGTGTGCTCTACTACGCAGCACTGATGCCATAAGCGTGCTATAAGCATGTCATAGCAGATGTTGTAGTTATAGCACAGTGTCATTTCATCATCATAGTCAGCAGTCCTGAGAGTTTGACCTTATAATGGCTAACTGTGGTATGGAAGGCTACACCAGATAAAGATGACGTGTCCACCATGTGTGAACTGTAATAACACTTACTGAGGTGCAATTACACTGCAATAGACAAAGTAGTCTTTAGGATAAGCCTTCATAAATGTCTATGTAGGCTCATATCAGCTGTCATGTAAGGCTTATGGAGATATCACGGAGCCTTTTGAACAGTACATAAGCTGGCATTAAACATTAGTGGTACTGACAACTCATGACATCTGCCATAACATGCTTATAACGTGATTATACCAATATTAAAACCTACACTGACCTTCATAACACATGCATAAGCACTGAGCAAGATATTCAGAAAGTAATACTTCATAAGCACAGCTTATACCAGCAGTCACAAAGCACTGACATCATAAGACATCTTCATAAACTAGGACAAAAGAAAATGGTTTTGTTTATAACACTGTTATAACTGCTTCAGCACAATATAACACCGCTGTTAATACCTGTCTATAACTATAGTCTACGCCCTAACACCTTTCCGGGGTTATTACTACTCCTGCACTCACGTGTTGACGATCTGTATGGGAGTGATGCTTTATAACAGTGTTATAAATGGAGTAAATGTCAGTCGAACGCCTCCTAGTGTCAACACAACGTCAGTTACTTCATAAAACCTTGTTTCCCATCTTGTGAATGTTCGCATAAGCTGTTAATAAGTATTCACTCAGTTCCAAAGTGGGCAGTATCAGACACTGTTTCGGCTTCAAGGCACTTCTTCCACCACCCGTCTCCTCGTTCTCCCGGGAATTCTTGTGTGTGTCCGGAGGGCTGGGCTGGACTGAATGACCTCTCGTCTGGGCCCATATGATTGATTGTTTGGTGTCGTTATTAGAGGGGAAGCTCTGAGCCTCGAGCATCTCTGACCGCAGACGACAGCACATTCATCACCACGGTAACCTGGATCTGGAGCGGCCCGTCTGGCATTTGGTCATAACTTCCTAAATGGGAACGACATCGCTCCAATATCCCACTTAAGAGAGGAGGTCTCTCCCTAAATCCACTCTGACTGCTGCTCCGCCCCCAGCGCCCTTTAAAGCCTGACTCACGTGGGCGTACGAGGACGATGGCGAGGACGTGTAGATATCTAATACTCGCTTGGAGGAGGTTCGGCCTGATACGGCACAGCCAAAGGCTCGGAACCACTAAACGAAAACATTTAATACAACAGGGACTCAACTCGCTCTCCCGGCTCTAATTACCCGCCTCGCCAGCCCTAATGCACAGCGCAGTGGAGGACAGATGCTACGCTAAACGACAGGAGCTGTAAAAATGATTAGCCGTGTGATCCGCGGATGAACAATCGGTGAATGTGGGCTAATTAGATCCTCCCCAGGGTTTCACTGCTGTTTAGAAAACGACCTCAAACGTCCTGCAGCATTCCAGTCACATGGGCCTAACGTGACGAGTCTCGGGTTTGGTTGGTGAAATCTTCCGCACATACTGGGCTAGGTCCAGCTGAACGTCGTCTGCTCCGCTACAGGACAATAACACAGTCTACATTCCGTCTGCTTTCTGAAAGGGTTTAGTCTGTTAGCACTGATGCTGCCATGTAGCCCAAGCCAAACGTTTGAAAAGCGTAACACTGGATACAGGAAGTGGGGGGTTGCTGAGGGGGGGGGTTGCCCCCCCAATATTCAGGACAGTGATTGTTAAATATGAGTAACAATAATATAATAAGAACATTCTGGACTCTGTGTTGTCTGACTGGACTACAGTCTGTGGTAGTGGTGCGCTGGTCACAGGGAGCCCGAAACTGCTGGCCGCTTTAGGACGCGTCCTCAAACACGCGCAGGCCGAACCAGTTATAGAGTTCCTAGTTCTGAAGTGATAAACGCCCGTATCTCATGTTCAGCATGCCTGTGGGCAGCGTCCTGTGGGCAGCGTCCTGTGGGCAGCGTCCTGTGGGCAGCGTCCCATAGGTGGTGTCCTGTGGACAATGTACTGTGGGTGGTGTCTTGTGGCCAGTGTCCTGTGGACAGCTTCCCGTGGGCAGCAGCTTGTGGATTGCGTCCAACTACAACTACGGAGTGTCCTATGGTCAGTGGAGGTGATACAGTGGACAGTGGGTGGAGATACAGGGGGACTGGTGTTGGTGTCATGGCTGGTGGGTGTGTATGTATGGATCTAATCTTTGCAGCACCTTCGACTTCCTGCATCCCTTGACCGAGCGACAGTCACCCAGGGGGGCAGGACCTGAATTTCTCAGGCCTGTGTGGTGAAACCTCCTGCACCCGCGTGCCAGGTCCTCATTCCAGTCTACCTGTCCTTCCAGACTGTTGTGTTTGATGCTCTGTGAGAAAGATACTGGCACATGAATGTCAGATAAGGCTGGCTCTCAGACAGCCCTCGCTGTGACACGTCACTTCAGAGACCAGATGTCTGTTTACCCCTATGAGGACAATGACCTTTTCAGCGGTGGACGAAAAGTTTTGGCAACAGTGAACAGATACACAAAGCAAACAAGCGCAGTTATCTACAGTACAGTCACATTCTCCGTGTACAAGCACGCTACAGCGTCCAGCGGAGCTATCTCCAGGAGGAGAGCAGGTGGAGCCCGGCCTGATAACTCAGCCCAGGCTTGTATTGACCGTGTCTTCAGCAGGCAGGTCCTTGCTGATGAAACCCGGCTGCAGAGTGTGTAGCAGCCCCCTTCCTAGTCAATAATGGAGACTCAGGTATCTGTAACACTGCTTCCTCATGAGAATCTCCAAGAACGTCTTTCCATGCATTTGACTGAGCCTCTCCACTCCCCACTCAGCAGAGGAGACCACCGGTCTAAGATCAGGGCTCCACAGCGTTCCTAGATGGTGGTCTGCAGGTCACCGTTGAGCAGGGCAGCATTGTGTGTCTCTGTCATGACATCGTTGATCCGCATCCTGTCCTGCCGGCTGTCGCTGCGCTCGATCTCGTCCAGGCCCCCCACCCTCTTGAGGCAGAGGACATTCTGGAAACTGTTCTTGAAGTTGTTGGACAGGAAGGCATAGAGAATGGGGTTGGCGCAGCTGTTGGCATAACCCAGTACCACCACAAAGTCGAAGGTGCTCTTCAGCACGGGCGTGGGGATGAGCGTGCCCGTCACTGCCGCCACGTTGAACATGTAGAAAGGCAGCCAGCAGAGCACGAACACCACCACCACGATGGAGACCATTCGTGTCACCTTGCGCTCCGAGCGCTTGCGCTTGCTGGAGCTCACCCGCATGCCTGAGGTCTTCACCTTGATGACGATGAGCAGGTAGCACAGGCAGATGACGATCAGCGGCAGAAAGAAGCCCAAGAAGAAGGTGTAGAAGATGAAGGCGGTGTAGTAGGTGTTCTTGGGCTCCGGCCACAGCATGGTGCATGTCCGTGCCTCGTTCTTGTTGGTGTTCAGGCCGCTGAAGATCATGATGGGCAGGTTCACCAGCAGGGACACCCCCCACATGGCCAGGCTGATCATTTTGGCCACCTGTGGCTTGCGCCACTTGGTGGACTTGATCGGGTGCACCACGGCGAGGTACCGGTCGATGCTCATGACTGTCAGGAAGAAAATGCTGGTGAACTGGTTGAGGGAGTCCATGGTCATCACAATGCGGCAGATCACGGCACCGAAGGGCCAGTGCAGCAGCGCCAGCTGAATGGCGATGAAGGGCAGGCTGAGCATGCAGAGTACGTCGGCGACGGCCAGGTTGAGGATGTAGATGTTCGTGACTGTTTTCATTTTTGCATAGCGAAGGATCACGTACATGACTAGAGCGTTCCCGCAGAGTCCGACGGCGCACACCACGAAGTACATGAAGGTGATGACCACGGAGCTGGTCGGGTCAAAGGCAGGGGGAGTGCCTTTGGAAGAGTTATCCTCCAAGCCGAAGTCAGACTCGTTCCCGCGGTTCCATGACTCCATTTTGACTGTATGGTCAGTTTGGCTCAGCTCTTTCATGAAGCAGGAGTTCACACCATCACGTCAGACCTGCATGGACACGGAGAGGAAAGGAGACGTCGGTAAATAAGAACAGACACAGAGAAAACTTTACACTGAGAAACTTTAGATACTGAAACCGTGAGGTTCGTTTAAACCTCGCTCGAAATGATCCGACTCACTCCTGCAGGCCAACAACGTGGCTTACTGATCATCAGTCTGCACCCACTACATGCACACAGACCGTTACCACGACTGTCCTTAACACCACGTCACCGTCACCAAAGACTGCAGTGGTGTCGTACCAGACTGTCATGGAGTGAGGTGGAGCAAGTGGTCCAGAGTGACCGTAGTGGTCCAAGTCCTGAGATACGCTGACTGTAGATTTCCACATTCATAATGTGTTATAAGCTTGTCAGGGTGTTATAATATATATATAAACACATATGTACATACAGACACACACATTTACATACGGTGCTTCTGATATTCCTCAGTCCCCCGGTACTTACAGTCTGTAAGGAGCACAGTGCTTATAGTGCTTTATAAGCTGTTATGTGCTCACATCAACACAGATTAACGATCGAGCTGATCAATGACATCAGCTCCAGTCTGTAGGAGCGCGTCTCTATGTCAGCATACAAAATCATTTATTCCATTATGAAGATGCTGAGGAGCAGGAGAGGGCGCTCATAGGGCTTATCGGGCTTTATAAGCTGTTATGTGCACATACCAGGACCAGGAGAGGGTGGGCCGGTCAGCGTGGAGGCCTCACTGCGGACCTTTATAGAGCAGTTGTGTTATAACATACTACATGCAGGTACAGAGGCTTATTGAGCACTATAGCACATTATGAATGCGTTTATAATCTTTATAAGTGCACTTATGATGCATTATGTACACCGGGGTGTCAGTGTGTACAGATGGGATCAGTGGGGGTCGGAGCAGATCATGTACATGTTTGTTCGTTGGCCTTCAGCTCCCCACAGACACCACACCTCCGGAGATCAGCTGGTCTAGGACGTTCTGCTCCTTCTTAGGAGGCCCATTTCTCCCCTATCTCTTCATCATGTTCTGAGCTCCTGTTTTTCCACGTCTCCTTTTAAAGCAGGTGGGATATAATAATATCCAATCTCCCGACGAAGTCCAGCTAATGAACACAGGACAGGTGGACTCTGGACAGTACTGAGTCACAGTGTGGTACCGGTACACATGCAGTGACTTTAAGGAGGCAGAGATTTAGCTGATCGTATCGGAGCTTAGAGGCAGTGATCCTGTATTAACCAGGTCCAATCAGAGTTAAACTGGACTTCTTCCTCCTGCCGTATCCAGTCCAGCAGGTGGTATCGGAGCAGAAGCATCTATAATAATAATAATAATAATAATAATAATAATAATAATAATAATAATAATAATAATAATAATAACTATAATAATAATAATAATAATAATAGGACCCTGAGGGGACCTGTGTGATTGAAGCAGAGGAGAGACCTGCTTGGGCTGAGGTTCTGGTACCGTTTGGATCTCCTGTGTGTTTCTGTTCCAGCAGCAGACTGAGGTATGGAGGACCTGTAGGAGGTATCTGCTGTAGGGACTATAAGCTGAATGTGAGGAGAACCTCTGGTGTTCTGTGTAGCAGGTATCGGCTGTATCGGGGGACTAAACAGACAGGCACCTTTACCAGGTCTGTACACCACATCCCCACCTGAACCAGCGCGAGGTACCACCTGGAGGTACTAACACATTCATAACGCTTTATGTCAACACTTCATAACACACTTATAACACCTTCCATCAACACTTCATAACACAGTCATAACGCCTTACATCAACACTTCATAACACAGTCATAACACCTTCCATCAACATTTCATAACACAGTCATAACGCCTTACATCCACACTTCATAACACATTCATAACGCTTTACGTCAACACTTCATAACACATTTATAACGCCTTCCATCAACACTTCATAACACAATCATAACGCCTAGAATCAACACTTCATAATACATTCATAACGCCTTACATCAACACTTCATAATACATTCATAACACCTTCCATCAACACTTCATAACACATTTATAACGCCTTACATCAACACTTCATAACACATTCATAACGCCTTACGTCAACACTTCATAATACATTCATAACGCCTTACATCAACACTTCATAATACATTCATAACACCTTCCATCAACACTTCATAACACATTTATAACGCCTTACGTCAACACTTCATAATACATTCATAACGCCATAACACACTTCATAACACAATCATAACAGTCATAAACGCCTCAACACTTCTTACGTCAACACTTCATAATACACATTCATAACGCCTTACATCAACACTTCATAATACATTCATAAAACCTTACATCAACACTTCATAATACATCATTTATCAACGCCTTACGTACATACACTTCAACACTTCATAACATAATACATTCATTACATCAACACTTCATAACACATTCATAACACCTTACATCAACACTTCATAACACATTCATACGCCTTACATCAACACTTCATAATACATTCATAACGCCATAAATCAACACTTCATAACACAATCATAACACCTAGAATCGACACATTCATAACGCTTTGCATCAACACTTCTTAACCTAGTCATAACACCATACCTCAACACATCTTAACACATTCATAACACCTTACATCAACACTTCAGAACACATTCATAAAGCCTTACATCAACACTTCATAATACATTCATAACACCTTACATCAACACTTCATAACACATTCATACGCCTTACATACACTTCATAATACATTCATAACGCCATAAATCAACACTTCATAACACAATCATAACACCTAGAATCAACACTTCATGACACATTCATAACGCTTTGCATCAACACTTCACTTCATAAAACACAACACTTCATAACACATTCATACACCTTACATACACTTCATAATACATTCATAACGCCTTACATCAACACTTCATAACACATTCATAATGCCTTACATCAACACTTCATAGCACATTCATAACACCTTACATCAACACTTCATAACACATTCATAACACCTTACATCAACACTTCATAGCACATTCATAACACCATACATCAACATTTCAGAACACATTCATAATGTGTTTATGAATGTTTAAGTCTACATTCATAAAGACATGATACTACAGAAATATGGAGCACTCATTTTACTGAGAGACATTTTCACAATTGAATTTTTTGTGTATGTATTTTTAAACATTCATACCAGCGTTATGAAGTGTTTATGTAAGGTGTTATGAATTTGTTATAAAGGTACCTTCAGGTAAAGGGTTGCTGTGGTTTCTATGTAGCAACCCTAGCTTGACCTTTAACCTGTAACTTGTCGGAATGATTTGGAATTTTAAGATAGAGGTGAATGTGACACCTTCCTGGCTGAACCACGTCACGGATGAAAGGAATTTAATATTGGACAGAGCTTGGTTCTAGCTAACGGAACCTGTTCTAAAGGAACCTGTACGATTTTACCTTGGGGATCAGGTACATGCTCGGTGTACTTCAGCATACAGGAATGGAAGTATTCCCAGCAGCAAGACGGAATATTTCTGGAAGGATGAATCATTTCAGGGAGAGTCCTGCTCCTCAGTACTGCTCCATTCCTACACACCGGACCTTCCCTCCGGCACCGCGAGGAACCAGCTCAGCAGCAAGGGCACCGCACAGCAGGGGAACCAGGACTCCAGGAACACCAGCGCCAGGTGAACTCCAGGGCACTGGATATTTAGAGCCGGTTCTGCTGGTGTTTTCAGACCCGTATACAGACAGACGGACAGACGGACGGTGGGAGGAGAGGAGAGCCGGACGTGGTCAGGAAAGCCAGGGCTTTGTGGTGTGACTTTGGTACTTTGGACATGCCGGACTTTACCCGGTCTGTCGGCTCTCTCCGGCAGCTTGCCTAAATGTTGGTTTAATTGATCTGCAGTACTGAGCAAACGCCCGGAATGCCCTCGCCAGATGCTCCGAGTGAGGAGGGTCAGCTCAGGAGCGCTCTGGAGGCCAGTGGACTTCAGGGCCACATGACTGTGCAGCACTGGGGGCTGTTTGTGTCTATATCAGTCCAGTTTCATTTGGATCTGTACAGGGTCAAAGGTCATAACTGGACATATATTTAAATATGTAAAATTTCCTAATTTGAATTTTATTTTATTATTTAAAAATGTATTTTTTGTAACATTTTTTACGATTTTACAATTTATTTGACTTTTTTATTTATTTAAGTTTTTAGATTTTTAAATGTTTAATAATGTTTAATAACACTCAGCGCAGCTTTGGGTGTCCCACCTGTATTCCGCCAAGCCCCGCCCTTTGTGCGCTGTGATTGGCTGTGCTCTGGCGCACTGCGCGCCTCTGCGTACGGCAGGCCAATGGCGGCGCAGGGCGTCTGAAAACGGGTGTGGAATTAAATGCACGGAGCATCAGCGCGTGGAACCAGAAATAAACAAAACAAACGTATTTACATATACAAAACACAAGTAAACAGATTTGCATATGATTTGCATAATTCTGCCTGGCGCCACCCCGCGGTGACCGGGGCGGATCAGCTGCTCCTGGCTGCTTTAGTAACACCGAGCTTAACTAATGTCAGATGGTCTGTACTGTGAGCCCAGTTCTAAACTCTAACAACTTCTCCTTTCAGAGGTTCCTCACATTTCGGTTCTCCACCTGAGACACTAGCGCGCGTTCTACAGGCCAGTGACGTTCTAGCTGCGCTCCAGAACCTCACAGGTATCTCAGAAAGCTCCATCAAAGCTCCATCATCAAAGCTCCTTCCAGCAGAATCAGAGAGTGTGGTGGGGCTTTGTTACCTGGTCGATCACCATCAGAGATCCACTCAGCAGGTTCATCATGGTAATAATCCACCAGCGATCACTAACGTCCACGCGCAGCAGCCCTCTCCACCTGCTCCACCTCTCTCTCCTGTTGATTCTCCTCCACCGCTTGGTCCGGTACAGCCCTCCTCACTCCGGTTTCTGGTGACCGCTGACGCGTCCTAACGCCATCCTGGCTGTCCGCGGTGTGAATGCGCCTCGCGCTCGGTGCGGCGCGCGCTGCAGCTTTCAGCTTCGCGTGCAGATGGAGCTCGAGGACTCGCAGCGCACCACCACGACGCACTGTGGCAGCGACGCTGCTGATCCAGCAGCAGGTCCACTTTTATTCCCCTCCCGTGTGGTCTGGAGCGCTGATAAGGAGCCCTGACATGAGGGTGGGGGTGGGGGTGGGGGTGAGGAAGGGGGGGGGGGTGCATTAATTCATCATACGAGTCCCTGATGAGCCCTTGAACGTGGGATCAGGGAACACAGTGTGGGAAGATCACCGAGCCCAGAGCCACATCAGAGCGGAGCTGTGTGGAGATGCTGGAGTGGTGAGGTCTGGAGAGGTGCGGTTCCCTCCACAGTTAGAGTGGACAGTCCTTAGACCCTGACCATGCAACTCAACACTGGTACAGCTTAACACCACATGCAGCAGCAGCCTGTTTTACCGCACACTAATGGCTCCATTCATTCACACTGAGGATTAGACCTGGACTAATACTGAACCTTTACTGAAGGGCTGGGTCCAGATTTAAAGATAAAGCTCAGCCTGATGGATACGATACTTAACGATTAACCCTAGACCTACAGACGAAGAAGTGGTGCTGTGCTGTGATGGTGTAATGTGATGTGGTGCTGTGATGGTGTACTGTAATGTGGTGCTGTGATGGTGTTCTGTAATGTGGTGCTGTGATGGTGTTCTGTAATGTGGTGCTGTGATGGTGTTCTGTAATGTGGTGCTGTGATGGTGTTCGGTAATGTGATGGTGTTCGGTAATGTGGTGCTGTGATGGTGTACTGTAATGTGGTGCTGTGATGGTGTTCTGTAATGTGGTGCTGTGATGGTGTTCTGTAATGTGGTGCTGTGATGGTGTTCTGTAATGTGGTGCTGTGATGGTGTACTGTAATGTGATGGTGTACTGTAATGTGATGGTGTTCTGTAATGTGGTGCTGTGATGGTGTTCTGTAATGTGGTGCTGTGATGGTGTTCTGTAATGTGGTGCTGTGATGGTGTACTGTAATGTGATGGTGTACTGTAATGTGATGGTGTTCTGTAATGTGGTGCTGTGATGGTGTTCTGTAATGTGGTGCTGTGATGGTGTACTGTAATGTGATGGTGTTCTGTAATGTGGTGCTGTGATGGTGTTCTGTAATGTGATGGTGTTCTGTAATGTGGTGCTGTGATGGTGTTCTGTAATGTGATGCTGTGATGGTGTTCTGTAATGTGATGCTGTGATGGTGTACTGTAATGTGGTGCTGTGATGGTGTACTGTAATGTGGTGCTGTGATGGTGTTCTGTAATGTGATGCTGTGATGGTGTTCTGTAATGTGGTGCTGTGATGGTGTTCGGTAATGTGATGGTGTTCTGTAATGTGGTGCTGTGATGGTGTACTGTAATGTGGTGCTGTGATGGTGTTCTGTAATGTGATGGTGTTCTGTAATGTGGTGCTGTGATGGTGTACTGTAATGTGGTGCTGTGATGGTGTTCTGTAATGTGGTGCTGTGATGGTGTACTGTAATGTGGTGCTGTGATGGTGTACTGTAATGTGGTGCTGTGATGGTGTTCTGTAATGTGGTGCTGTGATGGTGTACTGTAATGTGGTGCTGTGATGGTGTACTGTAATGTGGTGCTGTGATGGTGTTCTGTAATGTGGTGCTGTGATGGTGTTCTGTAATGTGGTGCTGTGATGGTGTTCTGTAATGTGGTGCTGTGACGGTGTTCTGTAATGTGATGGTGTTCTGTAATGTGATGCTGTGATGGTGTTCTGTAATGTGGTGCTGTGATGGTGTTCTGTAATGTGGTGCTGTGATGGTGTTCTGTAATGTGGTGCTGTGATGGTGTTCTGTAATGTGGTGCTGTGATGGTGTACTGTAATGTGGTGCTGTGATGGTGTACTGTAATGTGGTGCTGTGATGGTGTACTGTAATGTGGTGCTGTGATGGTGTTCTGTAATGTGGTGCTGTGATGGTGTTCTGTAATGTGATGGTGTTCTGTAATGTGGTGCTGTGATGGTGTTCTGTAATGTGGTGCTGTGATGGTGTACTGTAATGTGATGGTGTTCTGTAATGTGATGGTGTTCTGTAATGTGGTGCTGTGATGGTGTACTGTAATGTGATGGTGTTCTGTAATGTGGTGCTGTGATGGTGTACTGTAATGTGATGGTGTTCTGTAATGTGATGGTGTTCTGTAATGTGATGGTGTTCTGTAATGTGGTGCTGTGATGGTGTACTGTAATGTGATGGTGTACTGTAATGTGATGGTGATCTGTAATGTGATGGTGTTCTGTAATGTGGTGCTGTGATGGTGTTCTGTAATGTGGTGCTGTGATGGTGTACTGTAATGTGATGGTGTTCTGTAATGTGATGGTGTTCTGTAATGTGGTGCTGTGATGGTGTTCTGTAATGTGGTGCTGTGATGGTGTACTGTAATGTGATGGTGTTCTGTAATGTGATGGTGTTCTGTAATGTGGTGCTGTGATGGTGTTCTGTAATGTGGTGCTGTGATGGTGTTCTGTAATGTGATGTTGTTCTGTAATGTGATGGTGTTCTGTAATGTGATGGTGTTCTGTAATGTGGTGCTGTGATGGTGTTCTGTAATGTGGTGCTGTGATGGTGTACTGTAATGTGGTGCTGTGATGGTGTTCTGTAATGTGATGGTGTACTGTAATGTGGTGCTGTGATGGTGTTCTGTAATGTGGTGCTGTGATGGTCTGTAATGTGGTGCTGTGATGGTGTTCTGTAATGTGGTGCTGTGATGGTGTTCTGTAATGTGATGGTGTTCTGTAATGTGGTGCTGTGATGGTGTTCTGTAATGTGGTGCTGTGATGGTGTACTGTAATGTGGTGCTGTGATGGTGTTCTGTAATGTGATGGTGTTCTGTAATGTGGTGCTGTGATGGTGTTCTGTAATGTGATGGTGTACTGTAATGTGGTGCTGTGATGGTGTTCTGTAATGTGGTGCTGTGATGGTGTACTGTAATGTGATGGTGTTCTGTAATGTGATGGTGTTCTGTAATGTGGTGCTGTGATGGTGTTCTGTAATGTGGTGCTGTGATGGTGTTCTGTAATGTGATGGTGTTCTGTAATGTGGTGCTGTGATGGTGTACTGTAATGTGATGGTGTACTGTAATGTGGTGCTGTGATGGTGTTCTGTAATGTGATGGTGTTCTGTAATGTGGTGCTGTGATGGTGTACTGTAATGTGGTGCTGTGATGGTGTACTGTAATGTGGTGCTGTGATGGTGTTCTGTAATGTGGTGCTGTGATGGTGTTCTGTAATGTGGTACTGTGATGGTCTGTAATGTGGTGCTGTGATGGTGTTCTGTAATGTGGTGCTGTGATGGTGTTCTGTAATGTGATGGTGTTCTGTAATGTGGTGCTGTGATGGTGTTCTGTAATGTGGTGCTGTGATGGTGTTCTGTAATGTGGTGCTGTGATGGTGTTCTGTAATGTGGTGCTGTGATGGTGTTCTGTAATGTGGTGCTGTGATGGTGTTCTGTAATGTGATGGTGTTCTGTAATGTGGTGCTGTGATGGTGTTCTGTAATGTGGTGCTGTGATGGTGTACTGTAATGTGATGGTGTTCTGTAATGTGGTGCTGTGATGGTGTTCTGTAATGTGGTGCTGTGATGGTGTTCTGTAATGTGGTGCTGTGATGGTGTTCTGTAATGTGATGGTGTTCTGTAATGTGATGGTGTTCTGTAATGTGATGGTGTTCTGTAATGTGGTGCTGTGATGGTGTTCTGTAATGTGATGGTGTTCTGTAATGTGGTGCTGTGATGGTGTACTGTAATGTGATGGTGTACTGTAATGTGGTGCTGTGATGGTGTTCTGTAATGTGATGGTGTTCTGTAATGTGGTGCTGTGATGGTGTACTGTAATGTGGTGCTGTGATGGTGTACTGTAATGTGGTGCTGTGATGGTGTTCTGTAATGTGGTGCTGTGATGGTGTTCTGTAATGTGATGGTGTACTGTAATGTGGTGCTGTGATGGTGTACTGTAATGTGATGGTGTTCTGTAATGTGGTGCTGTGATGGTGTACTGTAATGTGATGGTGTACTGTAATGTGATGGTGTTCTGTAATGTGATGGTGTTCTGTAATGTTGTGGTGAGGCGGTGAGCGCTGAGATCCTTCGCCTTTGACTGTAAGGCTGTTACTCAGCGGAGACAGAGTGGGGTTTAGAGGGGAGCGTCTGATAGCGCTCCAGTAACCTTCACAGATAAACTCAGTACACCATAAACACTCACCCCACACACTAGAACCACGTCTACGGTTCAAACAACAACTCCACCCAGTTTCTAACTACACAGATATGATGTAATCACAGGTAATTCAGTGGGTTTAGTGTGACGTGCTCCGTTCTAGATCCAGATCTGTACACAGTGGAGGTGAAGGTAACCAGACGTCCCCTCTAAAAGCTCCCTCACAGGAAGTTCCTACATGAGGTGGTTCTGAATACGCTGCCTGATGTCTGAGACGCTGTTTATGATAGTGTGGAGAAGATCTCAGCCTTAAACTCCATTCATGGTGGAGGGATACATGCTGCAGGGCGCTGTGAGGTCAAATAGTCCCCCAAAGGAACTTAGTATTTCCAGGTTTTCCAGATTTTCATCACCAACATTCCATACACACTCAGAAGACACGAGTAGGTTCACCGTATCACACCTCCCAGTTCTCTCTCTGCTGATGGTTCTCCTTGGTACTACATTTCCCAGGATTCATACAGACATGTGTCCTGCAGCTACCAATCAGGAACCAGTCTCTCCTGAACACTGATGCCTCACCTGTTCTCAGCGTCTTGTGTGTATATGCCCCTGTTTGTCTCTGCCAGGTCGTTGTGAGGTATTGCCAGCCTGTCCCGCTGTGTACTGGGTGCTTGTCCTGTTTACCCGTTGCCGTGTCTGGCGTGTCTGTCTGTGTGTTGGTGTTTGTGTTGTTGTGGTGTTTGTGTTTGTGTTGGTGTTTGTGTGTGTGTGTTTGTGTTGGTGGTGGTGTAGGTGTTGGTGTTTGTGTGTGTATGTGTTGGTGTTGGTGTTAGTGTTAGTGTTTGTGTTTGTGTTGGTGTTGGTGTTTGTGTTGGTGCTGGTGTTTGTGTGTGTGTTTGTGTGTGTGTTGGTGTTTGAGTGTGTGTGTGTGTTGGTGTTTGTGTTGGTGCTAGTGTGTGTGTTTGTGTGTGTGTTGGTGTTTGAGTGTGTGTGTGTGTTGGTGTTTGTGTTGGTGCTAGTGTGTGTGTTTGTGTGTGTGTTGGTGTAGGTGTTGGTGTTTGTGTGTGTGTTGGTGTTGGTGTTGGTGTTGGTGCTGATCCTGCTTGACTGGGAGGAAATGGTCGGGTACACAGACGTAGGAAGGGAGGAATGTTGTGTGAAAACTGGAATTCTCATGTGAGGAAAGCAGGAAGACAGGAAGTGACAGGCGGTAAGGAGAGTGGATAAAGCGCTCGGGGCTTCAGATGGAACACTTCCGGAGTTGGAGTTATCCGTGCATAATGCAGGAGGTGCTGTCGGAGACTCCTGATGGGTTTACAATCAGGGACCACAGGGTGCTGACTCGGCTCTAACCTAACGCTGGTGTGATTCAGGGACCTTCAGAATCTGGACTCCAGGACCCTCAGTCAGGGCCAGTAACCATCACTGTTCCTTCATCCCTTCATCCACCACCAACACTGATCCTTCATCCCTTCATCCCTTCATCCACCACCAACACTGATCCTTCATCCCTTCATCCCTTCATCCCTTCATCCACCACCAACACTGATCCTTCATCCCTTCATCCCTTCATCCACCACCAACACTGATCCTTCATCCCTTCATCCCTTCATCCTTTCATCCACCACCAACACTGATCCTTCATCCCTTCATCCCTTCATCCTTTCATCCACCACCAACACTGTTCCTTCATCCCTTCATCCACCACCAACACTGTTCCTTCATCCCTTCATCCATCACCAGCACAGTTCCTTCATCCCTTCATCCCTTCATCCACCACCAACACTGATCCTTCATCCTTTCATCCCTTCATCCATCACCAGCACTGTTCCTTCATCACTTCATCCCTTCATCCACCACCAACACTGATCCTTCATCCCTTCATCCCTTCATCCATCACCAGCACTGTTCCTTCATCCCTTCATCCCTTCATCCACCACCAACACTGTTCCTTCATCCTTTCATCCCTTCATCCATCACTAGCACTGTTCCTTCATCCCTTCATCCCTTCATCCTTTCATCCACCACCAACACTGATCCTTCATCCCTTCATCCCTTCATCCATCACCAACACTGTTCCTTCATCCTTTCATCCCTTCATCCATCACTAGCACTGTTCCTTCATCCCTTCATCCCTTCATCCTTTCATCCACCACCAACACTGATCCTTCATCCCTTCATCCACCACCAACACTGTTCCTTCATCCTTTCATCCCTTCATCCATCACTAGCACTGTTCCTTCATCCCTTCATCCCTTCATCCTTTCATCCACCACCAACACTGATCCTTCATCCCTTCATCCCTTCATCCACCACCAACACTGTTCCTTCATCCCTTCATCCCTTCATCCATCACCAACACTGTTCCTTCATCCCTTCATCCCTTCATCCATCACTAGCACTGTTCCTTCATCCCTTCATCCCTTCATCCATCACCAGCACTGTTCCTTCATCCCTTCATTCCTTTATCCATCCTTTATCCTTCCATAGATTCCCAGGTAAGTACTCCTGAGCTCAGAGCAGGGTCAGGGTGTACACTGGTGATCAGTCATGTGGACTAAGAGTGAGGGAACCGAGATTTGGGAATGCTGCTCAGACCAGCTACATGATCAGTCACGAGTGAGCATGACAGCTAATGAATGAGGAAAGCTGAGTTTGTACAGAGGGACAAATATTCCAGCATCACATTCCGAATGGGAGAACGGGGCTGTAACCGCCCGAGATCCCCAGCACCCACGGCGAGCAGCAGGTCGTCCAGTGCGCTGTATGTGTCGGATCAGTACCGGATAGGTGGAATCCCTGTTAGCCTGTTGAGTTACTGACGGACCGATGAGCCACTGGTGTTTATCCTATAGCTTCCGGTCCGCTCAGCGATCGTCCCACCGGCCCCTCACCAGAAGGGCTGGAGCCCTGAGAGTGAAGGAGCCTCCGTTCTCGTGAGAGAAGATGTTTAAAGCACGCCTGGAGGGCCTTGTGATAAGCTCTCTGTGGGAGAATCCGTCCTGGTCCTGGAATAGTCTTCTATCCGTGGATCTAATCTGAGCTCAGGCTCTGGGCTTCATCTCAGCGCTATATGTGATGACAGTCAGAAGCTGCTGGGATCTAGTTTTTCCATAACATCCATCAGGCATGAAGCATTCCGTTAGACGGACATTCCATCATTTCCCACCCTAACGAGGGTGAGGGCCGGACAGGGTGAGCGGACTGCCGCACGTACTAGGACACTGAGTTCCTGTCCCAATACGGAGAGGATCCCCGCTCCATGTAGCAGACCTTCAGGCTGCCTCTGCACTTTAGCTGCTTCACATCTTCATCCCTTCATCCCTTCATCCATCACCAGCACTGTTCCTTCATCCTTTCGTCCATCACCAACACTGTTCCTTCATCTCTTCATTCCTTCATCCATCACCAGCACTGTTCCTTCATCCCTTCATCCCTTCATCCATCACCAACACTGGTCCTTCATCCTTTCGTCCATCACCAACAGTGTCCCTTCATCTCTTCATCCCTTCATCCATCACCAACACTGCTCCTTCATCCCTTCATCCATCACCAACAGTGTTCCTTCATCTCTTCATCCCTTCATCCATCACCAACACTGGTCCTTCATCCTTTCGTCCATCACCAACACTGCTCCTTCATCCCTTCATCCATCACCAACAGTGTTCCTTCATCTCTTCATTCCTTCATCCATCACCAACAGTGTTCCTTCATCTCTTCATTCCTTCATCCATCACCAACAGTGTTCCTTCATCTCTTCATTCCTTCATCCATCACCAACAGTGTTCCTTCATCTCTTCATCCCTTCATCCATCACCAACACTGGTCCTTCATCCTTTCGTCCATCACCAACACTGCTCCTTCATCCCTTCATCCATCACCAACAGTGTTCCTTCATCTCTTCATTCCTTCATCCATCACCAACACTGCTCCTTCATCCCTTCATCCCTTCATCCCTTCATCCATCACCAACACTGTTCCTTCATCCTTTCGTCCATCACCAACAGTGTTCCTTCATCTCTTCATCCCTTCATCCATCACCAACACTGCTCCTTCATCCCTTCATCCATCACCAACAGTGTTCCTTCATCTCTTCATTCCTTCATCCATCACCAACACTGTTTCTTCATCCTTTTGTCCATCACCAACACTGTTCCTTCATCCCTTCATTCCTTTTTAGCAGGGGGCACCGTATCACCCGAAGGCTGTGGGTCCACCCCCTTTTATAAGACACGTGTCCTTCTCCTCAGGGTCAGCATTACCAGCTGTTCACTGACCTGTCTAGATGAAACGTTCCGAGTTCCTCATCAGACTTCCTCTCCGTCCCCTCCAGGAGCGTCTCCAGCGGTGGAGAGCAGCTCCAGTGTTAACTCCTCTTCTGCTTCTGCTTACATCGCTCCTTCTGTTTGCTGCTGAACCTGGTTTCTTGCCGAGAGCGGGTGGTGGCGGCAGTGGAAGTGGCAGTTTCAGCCATGGTGGTGTCCTGCTCCTCTCATTGTCCACCTGCCCCTAACTGGTCTAACCGGGGGCAGCTCCTTCACCGTGACGGATAGGAGGTTAGAACACGCCGTCGGGGCAGCAGAGCTACTTCTCCCTCCCCTCATGTTGGACTGACTCCACTCCTACAGCGCTACAGTGACTCACTATCACCTCCTCAGGTACACTCAGGTAGAGACAGGATGACCCAGGGCTAGCTGGTTAGCATGCTAACTCCAGTAGATATCTCTAAACGGCTCACAGCTGTGATTCCTCCACATTCTGTTGATCATTTTAGTTCTTTTGGGAATGTTTGGGAATGTTTGGGAATGTTTTAATGCTAAAAATATTACATATTGCTCCTTTAAAAAGTGCCATGATGGGTGTACACATACAGGGAAGCGTGAAGATGGATGGTGTGAGTGATTGATTGCGGTGCAGCCCTGCGTGCAAATGTCAGAATACAGGCAGTGCACACCACATAGCGTTAGCTGCATGACGGCTTCACTGTGTAAATTAGCATAGACGCTAATGACATAAAATATCAGTAGCCCCTCCCACCTTCAGCATACATCATCAGAGGGTAAGGAAACGGAACCCCTCCCTGTAGAGCCGCTGCAGCGCTCTGGTTTTATTGGGGATCGTCTTCAGACCGCTCCTTTAATCTGCTGATGCCCATGTGTGCATGTCTGGAGCAGCTTGTGTAGTGTGAGCGGCTCGTTCCAGCTCAGCCGACCTAAACAGTTAAACAGCCTGATTGGGGACGTCAGGCCGGATTCCAGGCGTCTGTGCTTTACGGGTCTGCTCCTCCGACTGCTCCTCTGAGTGCTCCTCATTAGAGTGGCTCCACTAAATCTCACATCAGCGTTTATGGGTCTGACGTTTGACTGGGAAGTGGAAGCGGAAATGGAGGTCGTAAAACTTCTTTGGAATGAGGGGGACTGGATCAGGTCCAATCCTGTTGCCTCACATGCCAGAGACTCGGAAGAGTGAAGGTCCCGTTCTCAGCTGAACAGCTCTGTACGCAACACGTGACGCACGTTTCTCTGGGGTGGTTAACCAGAGCAGTCTGAGGCTGTTTGTAAACACTGTTAAAGTTACTGCATGTAGACGGTGTGGACTGTGTCTGTGATGCTGCATGTGGACGGTGTGGACTGTGTCTGTGATGCTGCATGTGGACGGTGTGGACTGTGTCTGTGATGCTGCATGTGGACGGTGTGGACTGTGTCTGTGATGCTGCATGTGGACGGTGTGGACTGTGTCTGTGATGCTGCATGTGGGCGGTGTGGACTGTGTGTGATGCTGCACTGTGTGTCTGTGATGCTGCATGTGGGCGGTGTGGACTGTGTCTGTGATGCTGCATGTGGACGGTGTGGACTGTGTCTGTGATGCTGCATGTGGACGGTGTGGACTGTGTCTGTGATGCTGCATGTGGACGGTGTGGACTGTGTCTGTGATGCTGCATGTGGGAGGTGTGGACTGTGTCTGTGATGCTGCATGTAGACGGTGTGGACGGTGTCTGTGATGCTGCATGTGGACGGTGTGGACTGTGTCTGTGATGCTGCATGTGGACGGTGTGGACTGTGTCTGTGATGCTGCATGTGGGCGGTGTGGACTGTGTCTGTGATGCTGCATGTGGACGGTGTGGACTGTGTCTGTGATGCTGCATGTGGGTGGTGTGGACTGTGTCTGTGATGCTGCATGTGGACGGTGTGGACTGTGTCTGTGATGCTGCATGTGGACGGTGTGGACTGTGTCTGTGATGCTGCATGTGGGCGGTGTGGACTGTGTCTGTGATGCTGCATGTGGGCGGTGTGGACTGTGTCTGTGGTGCTGCATGTGGGCGGTGTGGACTGTGTCTGTGATGCTGCATGTGGGCGGTGTGGACTGTGTCTGTGATGCTGCATGTGGGTGGTGTGGACTGTGTCTGTGGTGCTGCATGTGGGTGGTGTGGACTGTGTCTGTGATGCTGCATGTGGACGGTGTGGACTGTGTCTGTGATGCTGCATGTGGGCGGTGTGGACTGTGTCTGTGATGCTGCATGTGGACGGTGTGGACTGTGTCTGTGATGCTGCATGTGGACGGTGTGGACTGTGTCTGTGATGCTGCTTGTGGACGGTGTGGACTGTGTCTGTGATGCTGCATGTGGACGGTGTGGACTGTGTCTGTGATGCTGCATGTGGACGGTGTGGACTGTGTCTGTGATGCTGCATGTGGACGGTGTGGACTGTGTCTGTGATGCTGCATGTGGGCGGTGTGGACTGTGTCTGTGATGCTGCATGTGGGCGGTGTGGACTGTGTCTGTGATGCTGCATGTAGGCGGTGTGGACTGTGTCTGTGATGCTGCATGTAGGCGGTGTGGACTGTGTCTGTGGTGCTGCATGTGGACGGGGTGGACGGTGTCTGTGATGCTGCATGTGGGCGGTGTGGACTGTGTCTGTGATGCTGCATGTGGACGGTGTGGACTGTGTCTGTGATGCTGCATGTAGGCGGTGTGGACTGTGTCTGTGATGCTGCATGTAGACGGTGTGGACTGTGTCTGTGATGCTGCATGTGGGCGGTGTGGACTGTGTCTGTGATGCTGCATGTGGACGGGGTGGACTGTGTCTGTGATGCTGCATGTGGGCGGTGTGGACTGTGTCTGTGATGCTGCATGTGGGTGGTGTGGACTGTGTCTGTGATGCTGCATGTGGGCGGTGTGGACTGTGTCTGTGATGCTGCATGTGGGTGGTGTGGACTGTGTCTGTGATGCTGCATGTGGGCGGTGTGGACGGTGTCTGTGATGCTGCATGTGGACGGTGTGGACGGTGTCTGTGATGCTGCATGTGGGCGGTGTGGACTGTGTCTGTGATGCTGCATGTGGGTGGTGTGGACTGTGTCTGTGATGCTGCATGTGGGCGGTGTGGACGGTGTCTGTGATGCTGCATGTGGACGGTGTGGACTGTGTCTGTGATGCTGCATGTGGGCGGTGTGGACGGTGTCTGTGATGCTGCATGTGGACGGGGTGGACGGTGTCTGTGATGCCGAGCTGGGGGGCCCAATAAGCCCACTCCTCACGCTGTCCTGTAGTAGAATCCTGTACTGTAGAGACTGTTGGGTTTGGGCTGAGAGGTTCTGGTACGTGTGTAACCCAGTAGGTATGACTCGTGTGTCCAGTTCTGGTGGAGAACAGCGCTCCGGCGTTCCTCTGAGCCTCCACCCGGGGTATAAACTCCCCCTTCTTCAGTCTTGCAGTGTTTGCAGCAGTCCAGTGAGAATCCCACCTTGTGGAATGAATTCCAAGCGGAATGCCATGGTAACACTGACATCATCCTGATTTCCACAGTGCTGGTGTAGGAGGAGGAGGGGTGGGGGTGCTGGCGGGTTCGGGGCACAGTAACAGGGTGTATGACCTGCAGACCTGCAGAAGCTCAGTCATGATGATCCACACCCCAAACACAGAGCACCGCATCTACCTAACCGTGTCAGGTGGAGTGGAGCTGCGCAGCTGTGGGAGCTGGGTGGAGGAGTGTGGAGGAGTAAAGTGATCTGAGTACACGGTCATTAACTGGACTGGTCACTGAGATGACTGAGAGTGTGAGCTGACCATGTTTGTGCTTGTAAACAGAGATGAGGTGTTTTGTGGGTGGAGCTTAGCTGCTAGCAGAAAGTGACAGGTAGCATAGCGTGTCAGGTATAGGAATAAGGGAATATGGATCACCTGGAATCTGGTTTTCCAGCAGAAGACTGTCAAATGCTAATAAGCTGAGCTTTAGGAATGGAGTGAAGATCCTGGCCCACCTGAGAGAGGAGGGATTAGAACCCACACCTGACGGATGTTGGCTTTCCGAGTGTGGAGACTCCGTGTGGAGGGTCGTCCAGCTTGTTTACCTCCACTGTTCTCAGTTCCCTCACAGTCTGAGAGGATTAGACCAGTCTAACAACAGAACCTCTGAACCAGCCAGAACCACAGAAGAACACACTCTTTAGGCTATAACCAGTTATTAATGTGCTCATAACCCTTTATAACACATATACGCTGTAATGATGTCTCATAACTCTGTTATAATGTACTACAGTTAATTAGGATAGTGCTACTGTCCCTGTTACTGCCTTACAGTCAGATAAGGAACAGCCACCTGCTTATTAACCTTCATAAATGCATTATAAGCATTTCAAATTACATCACTAAGTTCATCCTTTAGATCATTTACCTGTCAGTGGATACTATGAGTTAATGTACTCTCTATATCCGTATTATTACAGGGTTTACTGCCGACTTTTATTTACACAGTTTTAGAGAATTAGGAAAGTCAGTTCTTCTTTGTTTGGGATGAATTATCCAGTCCACCTTAAATTATCCAGTCCACCTTAACCCCCTCCAGAATGGAATTATCCAGTCCACCTTAAACCCCTCCAGAGTGGAATTATCCAGTCCACCTTAAATTATCCAGTCCACCTTAAACCCCTCCAGAGTGGAATGATCCAGTCCACCTTAAATTATCCAGTCCACCTTAACCTCCTCCAGAGTGGAGCTGTACAGGAGGGTGGAGCAGCTTACCATACTGTGTACATCAGTAGTAGATGTGGTGTAGCAGGATATGGACTGGGTCAGACTCTCAGCAGGTGGAGCTGTTCAGTGTACCACTGTAGAGTCTATAAGACCACCAGCTACACCCAGTTAGAGGGGTGTAGCTAAACTGGTATATACAGTGTATATTCCTCTGAGCCTCCACCCGGGGTATAAACTCCCCCTTCTTCAGTCTTGCAGTGTTTGCAGCAGTCCAGTGAGAATCCCACCTTGTGGAATGAATTCCAAGCGGAATGCCATGGTAACACTGACATCATCCTGATTTCCACAGTGCTGGTGTAGGAGGAGGAGGGGTGGGGGTGCTGGCGGGTTCGGGGCACAGTAACAGGGTGTATGACCTGCAGACCTGCAGAAGCTCAGTCATGATGATCCACACCCCAAACACAGAGCACCGCATCTACCTAACCGTGTCAGGTGGAGTGGAGCTGCGCAGCTGTGGGAGCTGGGTGGAGGAGTGTGGAGGAGTAAAGTGATCTGAGTACACGGTCATTAACTGGACTGGTCACTGAGATGACTGAGAGTGTGAGCTGACCATGTTTGTGCTTGTAAACAGAGATGAGGTGTTTTGTGGGTGGAGCTTAGCTGCTAGCAGAAAGTGACAGGTAGCATAGCGTGTCAGGTGTAGGAATAAGGGAATATGGATCACCTGGAATCTGGTTTTCCAGCAGAAGACTGTCATACGCTAATAAGCTGAGCTTTAGGAATGGAGTGAAGATCCTGGCCCACCTGAGAGAGGAGGGATTAGAACCCACACCTGACGGATGTTGGCTTTCCGAGTGTGGAGACTCCGTGTGGAGGGTCGTCCAGCTTGTTTACCTCCACTGTTCTCAGTTCCCTCACAGTCTGAGAGGATTAGACCGGTCTAACAACAGAACCTCTGAACCAGCCAGAACCACTGAAGAACACACTCTTTAGGCTATAACCAGTTATTAATGTGCTCATAACCCTTTATAACACATATACGCTGTAATGATGTCTCATAACTCTGTTATAATGTACTACAGTTAGTATAGTGCTACGGTCCCTGTTACTGCCTTACAGTCAGATAAGGAACAGCCACCTGCTTATTAACCTTCATAAATGCATTATAAGCATTTCAAATTACATCACTAAGTTCATCCTTTAGATCATTTACCTGTCAGTGGATACTATGAGTTAATGTACTCTCTATATCCGTATTATTCCAGTGTTTACTGGCGACTTTTATTTACACAGTTTTAGGGAATTAGGAAAGTCAGTTCTTCTTTGTTTGGGATGAATTATCCAGTCCACCTTAAACCCCTCCAGAGTGGAATTATCCAGTCCACCTTAAACCCCTCCAGAGTGGAATTATCCAGTCCACCTAAATTATCCAGTCCACCTTTAAACCCCTCCAGAGTGGAATGATCCAGTCCACCTTAAATTATCCAGTCCACCTTACCTCCTCCAGAGTGGAGCTGATAGAAGGAGGTGGAGCAGCTTTACCTATACTGTGTACATCAGGAGTAGATGTGGTGTAGCAGGATATGGACTGGTTCAGACTCTCAGCAGGTGGAGCTGTTCAGTGTACCACTGTAGAGCCTATAAGACCACCAGCTACACCCAGTTAGAGGGGTGTAGATAAACTGGTATATACAGTGTATATATATTCATATACATCATACATCCACACACACACTCACACACACTCACCCTAACCCTAACACACACATATGGAGGACACTACCACACACCACTGTGTACACACACACTGCACCCTAGAACACACACACACACACACAGGATTACTCACACACACACACACTTACACACACTCACACTCTCAGCAGGTGGACACACACTCACCACACACACTGTCACACACACATATAACACACACACACACTCACACCACACACTCACAGGGGTGTCAGACAAACACACATACTCACAACAGTGTATATATACACACTCATATACATCATCAATCCCCACACACTCACACACACACTCACACACACACTCACACACACACACACTCACACACACTCACACACACACTCACTCACACACACACTCTCTCACACACACACACACACACACTCTAACACACACACACTCACACTCACCCTAACACACACACACACACTCACTCACACACACACACACTAACACACACACACACACACACACACACACACACACACACACACACACACACACACACACACACACACCACACACACACTCACACACACACACACACTCACACCCACACACTCACACACACACACACACTCACACACACTCACACACACACACACACACACACACACACACACACACACACACTCACACACACACACACACACTCACCCTAACACACACACACACACTCACACACACTCACCCTAACACACACACACACACACACACACACACACACACACACTCACACACACACACACTCACCCTAACACACACACACACACACACACACACACACACACACACACACACACACACACACACACACACACACACACACACACACACACACACACACTCACACACACACACTCACCCTAACACACACACACACACACACTCACACACACACACACCCTAACACACACACACACACTCACACACACACACACACACACACACATTCACACACACACTCACACACACACACACACACACACATTCACACACACACTCACACACACACACATGGAAGGTAATTATGTATGTAAATCATCAAGTCTGATACAGAATAAGACAGAACATGCTTTCTTTTTTTTATTGGAATTATTGGAAAATTCCAAGCAGTTTTGGAGCGTTCCTATTGGCCCATTCATCAGGAAACTTGGTAAACATTTTTAAAACATGGAACAATCTGTTTAAAATGCTGCATGAATGAATTATACTGAGAAAATATGGGATAATGTGTCTGTAACTTGACCTCGAGCTTATAAGCGCTATTACCTGCTTTATAACAGTCTTATAAGGGACTTATCATCAGTCATGTTAGTTTATGGTCCCCCATGTCACTAAACATCACTACATGCTTATAGAGGCTCATGTCTGTGTTATGAAGTCCTCATGAACGTATCCATCAAACACAGACAGTCTAAGCGAGGACACTGATGTCCTGTCTGTTAGTGTCCCGCAGGTCGTACCCCTCGGTGTCCCTGTTGCAGTGCATGCTGGACGAGTTCTTGTATGGACAGAGGAGGGTGCGGAAGTACCTGCCAAAAGTCTCCGACAGGCAGGCGTACAGGATGGGATTGGCGCAGCTCCACGAGTAGGACAGCAGCACCGCGATCTCGAAGCCACGGGCGAAGGCCAGCATCACGTTCGTCCCGTACAGCGCGCAGAAGTTGAAGACGTAGAACGGCAGCCAGCACACACCAAAGACCACAATGACCGCCACCACCATCTTGGTGACCTGCTTCTCCAACCTCTGGCTCTCCTGCGTTGAGGAACTCGTGCCCCGTTGCCGGGCGCTCCTTAGGGTCATCACCAGAGCCGTGTAGAAGACGATCATCACCACGAAAGGCAGGACGAAGCCCAGCACGAAGGTGTAGGTGAGGAAGGTCATCCACCACTGGACCATGAAGGTGTCCGCCATGCACATGCCATACTGGACGTTGAAGTGCACCGCCATGGGGAGGACGGGAAGCAAGGAGAAGAGCCACAGGACGGCAGAGATGATCTTGGCCCTTTTGGGCGTTCTCCAGCGAGCGAAGCGAAGCGGGTCCACCAGCGCCATGTAGCGGTCCACGCTCATCACCGTGAGGCAGAACACGCTGGTGAACTGGTTGATGCCATCCAGAATCATGACCAGCTTGCAGGCCAGGTCACCAAAGATCCACTGGTTCCGGAAGTTCTGGAAGGCCACGAATGGCAGTCCCACCATAAACAGGCCGTCGGCCAAGGCCAGGTTGAAGATGTAGACCGTTGTGGCGGATGACATTTTATCCAGCTTGAGAATGGCAACAATGACCAAAGCGTTCCCGGCCAGTCCTACCACACACACGGCCAGGTGGAGGACGGCCATGGTCACGCTGAAGCCGTCGATGCTCTGAGGAACTTCGAAGCTGTGAATGAACTTGCTGTCCTGGTACTGAGTCGACTCGTTGGCTGACAGCGTCATCTGGAAGGTGGTCGTCTCCATCTGTTAGCACACCGAACAACAGCGGAAGGAACCCAGTAGACCGCGCACCGCAGGTTTACATCCTGGACGCCGGGTTCTCCTCTGGAATCGGAAGCTGGTTTGCTGAGATCCTGCTTCCCATGCGCTCCAGCTCTGGAGAAAGTCTGCGGGGTCCACCTCAACAGCTTTTCTCAGTCAGTAGATGTTCCGGTTCCAAAACAGACGGGAGCCCAACGTGCTGCGGGATCCCTCAGAGCAGTGCAGCGGCAGACCCTCCCGAGGAGCTCTTATATAGCTGTCCGGAGAGCCAGGCAGTCATTCCGTCCGGAATGGGGCTGTTTATCTGATAAGCGTCTCCCGCCAATCCGCGTTTCCAGGGTGCCGTCTGTTACACCGCTTCTTGTTTTTATAACTAAACATGTTCTCCTGAACAGTTCTCTCCAGGCGCTTCTCCTCCACACTCCCCTCCCATCTCTCTCTCCTTCTCCTCCCTCCCACCTTCCCTCCCCTCCTTGCAGTTCAGTGGGGGGTCAATACGAGACCATCAACCCCCAACTTCCTCTCGGGGCCACCCACCTTCCAGACACGTCCCAGGAGGACGGGCCCTGGTGGACGCACTGGAGTGCCTTCACCCCTCTCGCTCCTCCGCCCCGCGAAGCCCGGCCTGATTGCCTTTGTGTGGCGCTCGGGGGATCGTTTATCAAGCGGGGGGGCCGCAGATAAAAGAGAGCGAGCGGTGAGTCATTACCTTAGTGCTGTTCCTCCTCAGACACGCATTGCTGGAATACTCGGCTCCCTCCAGCAGGCGCGGACTGGCACTGCACAAACACAGCCCACCACTCTGAGGACTTCCCAACCCTCAACACACACAGTGGGAGCGAGAACGTGCGGGTACTAGCCCAGACGTCCTGCTACCTTTGTACAGAAGACAATGTGCGTGCGGCTCCACGTCACTCCACACGCCGTCTGCTCCTGGAATGGCTTTTAATCCCCCGCTTTCCTGGAATGTGGGATGACGTCATTCCAGGTGGTCTGATTGTTGAGAAACCTGTAGATTCACTCGGGTGTTTGTATGGAATGCCGATGACGGTAAATGGAAAACCTGGGAATGATAAGGCTTCTGTGTGTCACGCTTCCCCACCGACGGCTCGGAGCTATCCTAAACCTCATGACCTGGCCGTGTGGTTCCGTCCAGTAACCGAGAGGCAACATGGCACCTACATAGCCATAAGCATCCCACATCAAAGCCTCCTTCAGCCCTGGTACGAGCTACTGGTTCTCCACTGCCCCCACTGTCACACCTCCTGGTTCTCCCTCTGCTCCTGCTGTATCTCCCAGGAGTCACTGGTGTATGACATCACGGGCAGATGTCCTGCAGCCACCAATCAGGACTCTTTCTACAGACCACTCACCTGCTGTCCATTTGCTTGGTGCATGTACACCTGAGACACCACCTGAAGCCGCCGTCTCAGGAGCGAAGGAGGTGGATGTTGTTCGGAACAGACACCCAGACGAAAGCTACCGCTGGTAAATCAGGAGTCTGGAGACTGCAAGGCCACTTCGGTGTTCCAGGCAAGGCAGGAGGCGGGACTCGGGGGAGGGGGCGTGTTCGATATCACTGCACCTGAAGGGTGATTCGTAAACTCCTACAGAAACACTCCAGAAGGTGTACGTGAACGTGTAAACCAGCGTAGGGTGGATGTGTTTACACCACATGTGTCATCAGTGGAGGTTGGTGTAGCTGAGCGGATAACACCACCCGCCTGTGAGCTCCTACCCCATGGGGGGACGATTCCCGGGCTAGGGGACTCTCTGCTGTACTACACCCATAAGAGTCCTTGGGTGAGACTCCCGACCCTACACCGGCCTACCTGTAGTATGACCCAGGCGGGTCGCTCTGGATAGGACCGTCAGCTCAGAGCCGCAACAGGAACAGAAACATCTTCAAAATAAAAGTCCTTCATTCCCAATCAGCCCCACCTGGCTTTGACCCTCAGACAGGAAGTGCACTTCGGGCTTTGTTGTTCTTCCTCCGCTCTGCACTTTGTCTTTTCGAAAAAGGGGTTGTGCCAGAAGCGCCATCCCAGAGCTGAAGTCTGTCGGGGTTAAAAGGTCGTGCGGTTCTGTTCGGAGTGCTGCTCTTCTTCACTCATAGGCCCAATCATCCCGCTTCTTACTGTGACCCCTCCCCCTTGTTTTCGAGTGAAACTGAGTTATGAGGGGTAGTGGTTGAAATCCCCCCACTATGAAATGGGATGACCCTTTATGAACCGGATCTGTCGTCAGGTGTCGTCAGGGCGTTAACGTAAACAAACCAAAACCAGACTTCAGTTTTACACACCAGTCAGTCTAACGGGTCCCCCAGTAAACGAGCCCAGACAGAACCTGTCCGCCTGCAGTGCCAGCAGAGGAGGGCGGAGTTCAGCTCCTCACTGCTTAAACGCAGTTAGGGCATCAGGTGGATGACCATTATTTATTATCTCCACCCAGAATTCCTCAGTGCTGTGAAGCTGAGCTCTTTAATCTCCCCGCTCCACCTTAAATGCTGGACACACTGATGTGTGATGATGTGTGATCATGTGGGATGATGGGAATGCTACGTAGACGCGCTTCAGGACAACAGGACAACACCGCAGCTCGTACAGAACCTCAGACCAGCTGATCCGAACACAGAGGCGTGAACTGTTTGGTTAGTCAACACTACGCATTAACACTACTCCTGAATGGAGATTGTGAACTCTCCTCAGCTTCAGCAGCCGCACAAACGTCCCACCAGCCCAAACAGACCCGATTCCACACGTACACTGAGGGGGTCATCTCAGTCACACACCACGATCAGGACCGCCACCATCCCGAACCCTGCTCAGGAGAGCTAGCTCTGCCGCTCACGAGACGTCACGATCCTGGTTACGGAACGCTGCTACAGGAGGCTACGCTAACATGGTAGCTAGCACTAGCTTATGTGTTTAAGCTGACGGTGCTGAATCTCTCTGACCAATCAGGAGGCTCCAGTCGCCTTCTGATATCAGCTCACCTCACCTTTACGGAGGTGAAACCAAACACGTCTGGTACCAGGAGAGAACGAGAGAACTAGAGTTGTGTGGAACCGGTACCGCGCAGGGGAGGAGCAGTCATTTCAGTCACTGAGCTGACTGTTCTGTAATGGAGTCAAGCCCTGAGGTTAGACCAGTGTTCTCTGAATGACCACTACTGAAAACTGAAGGTAGACGGGGTTCTAGAAACTGAAGGTAGACCAGGTTACAGGTTCTGCTGCTTAGGAGCTTGTAACAGCAGCAGAACCCTTTATGGTGCTATATAGAACCATATACAACACATTCTCCCTTCTGAAGAACCGTTTCACAATCTTCAGCACCAGTGAGGCGTGCGAATAGTTCTTTGAGTGCTCTTTGTTGTACAGAACGTTTGTCCCTTGGAGAACCGTCTTTTATAAGAGCGTAGGTCTAATGACGCCATAGCTGTAAATCACAGAACCCCCTCCCGAATCTCCTCGCTACATTCCAGCTCCCCTCTTATTGACTCCAAATGTGCTGCTTGCTGTGTTAGTTAGGTTCTGGTTTTGTTCCCTGACCCGTTTGCTGATGGATTGGTGTTTGGTTCCTCCGCTGATTCCCCTCAAAGTGTGTCCAGTGAAACTGCGTATGAGCATCAGACAGACTGAAGGTAGACCGGGGTTCTACTGAAACTGAAGGTAGAACGGGGTTCTACTGGAACTGAAGGTAGAACGGGGTTCTACTGAAACTGAAGGAAGAACGGGGTTCTATTGAAACTGAAGGTAGAACAGGGTTCTATTGAAACTGAAGGTAGACCAGGGTTCTACTGAAACTGAAGGTAGAACGGGGTTCTACTGAAACTGAAGGTAGACCGGGGTTCTACTGAAACTGAAGGTAGAACGGGGTTCTACTGAAACTGAAGGTAGACCGGGGTTCTACTGAAACTGAAGGTAGAACGGGGTTCTACTGAAACTGAAGGTAGACCAGGGTTCTACTGAAACTACATGTAGATGGGGGTTCTACTGAAACTGAGGGTAGACCGTGGTTCTACTGAAACTGAGGGTAGACCGGGGTTCTACTGAAACTACATGTAGACCGGGGTTCTACTGAAACTACATGTAGACGGGGGTTCTACTGAAACTGAGAGATAGATAATATTGCTAAATGGCTAATTAGCTAAAAGAAGAATAAGCGTTCCAGTGCTCCCTGCTCCCTACATAGTGCACTACACCTCCCTGCTCCCTACGTAGTGCACTACACCTCCCTCCTCCCTACATGGTGCACTACACCTCCCTGCTCCCTACATACTGCACTACACCTCCCTGCACCCTACATAGTGCACTACAACATAGAGGGTTCTTTAGTTGGTACCACAAAAGGAGCACCTTTGGTTCTCTGCAGAACCATGCCCCTTGTAAACTATGTGGAGGTTCTTTGGGGGATCCTAAGGAAAGCTCCCTCAGCTGGCTGTGACAGAACGCTCTGACCGTTTAAAGGGTTCTTCTCTGTGATGAGAACCCTGTTTATTGGTACTGCAGGACAAGCTCTACTGAAGGTAATGATTCTTACTCCTGAAGAGAGAGGAGTCTCGTAGTCAGACATAGGCCAAACAAATATCTGGTTCTCATGTACCTACATCTGCACAGAGGGTTCTCAGAAGCAGCTTTCATAGGACCTGTATAACCCCTCCACACAGGAGGAACCGTACGAGCGCTGAGGGAGTGTTCCGGAGAGAACGTGATGTTCCCCTCTGGGCTCCCGAACACAGTAAACCTGGAAATGGGTTTGTGGTCTGAGGCTGTGATGTTAATGAGCTCCAGACGGCCGGGCTGGGGTAACCCGGTACCCGTTCACCTCCTCCTATAAACCTGCAGTGGACGAGTCCGGTTTCATTAGAACAGGCTCTAGAGCCCTTCACCCTTATCACTCACCCACCAAAACAACCGGAGAGAGAGAGAGAGGACGAGGAGAGAGAGAGAGAGAGAGAGAGAGAGAGAGAGAGAGAGGGAGAGAGAGAGAGAGAGAGAGAGAGAGAGAGAGAGAGAGAGAGAGAGAGAGAGAGAGAGAGAGAGAGAGAGAGGGAGAGAGAGAGAGGGAGAGAGAGAGAGAGAGAGAGAGAGAGAGAGGACGAGGAGAGAGAGAGAGGGCGAGAGAGGGAGAGTTACAGAGAGACAGAGAGAGAGAGAGAGAGACAGACAGACAAAGAGAGAGAGAGAGAGAGAGAGAGAGAGGGGGGGGGGGAGAGAAAGAGAGAGAGAGGACGAGGATAGAGAGGGGGGGAGAGGGAGAGAGAGAGAGAGAGACAGAGAGAGAGAGACAGACAGACAGAGAGAGAGAGAGAGAGAGAGAGAGGGAGAGAGAGAGAGAGTGAGAGAGAGAGAGAGAGAGAGAGAGAGAGAGGGATGATAGAGAGAGAGAGGAGAGAGAGTAGAGTGAGAGAGAGGGGGAAAGAGAGAGAGACAGAGAGAGAGAGAGAGACAGAGAGAGAGAGAGAGAGAGAGAGAGACAGAGAGAGACAGAGAGAGAGACAGAGAGACACAGAGAGAGAGAGAGAGAGAGAGAGAGAGAGAGAGAGAGAGAGAGAGAGAGAGAGAGGGATGTAAGAAAACCTCCCTGTGCCTTTACAGCCCCCTCCTCTTGCAGGAGACCACCTGACCGGGAGCCCCCAGGTTCTTCATATCCGAGACCCCTGAAACCAGTGAAAGCCTTTCTAGAACCCTGTGTTGTTCAGTGAGAGGTGTGAGCTGCTGATGAGGACGAGCGGAGGGGTCTGAAGTGTCGGGGGCGGAGGGGTCAGAGGTTATAGGGTTAAATTCCACCCAGCAGCTCTAGACGTTCTGCAGCGTGCTGGACTCTGAGAACACGCAGAACCTTCATCTCTGCGCTCCCCCGTCTGTGGAGAGAGACCTTCAGAGGAGCTTTCACCAAGCAGCTTTGGCACCTCCCCACCCCCCCTCATTTCCTCCTCCTCAGAGGACAGTCCTCCTGCAGACCTCCCGTGCTCATTCAGAGGGGCTCAGTGTGAAACGCTCTGTTCTAGATACAGTCAGAACCGTTCCAGTGGTGGTGAAGGTAACCAGACGTCCCCTCTAAAAGCTCCCTCACAGGAAGTTCCTACAGGAGGTGGTTCTGAATACGCTGCCTGATGTCTGAGACGCTGGTTATGATAGTGTGGAGAAGATCTCAGCCTTAAACTCCATTCATGGTGGAGGGATACATGCTGCAGGGCGCTGTGAGGTCAAATAGTCCCCCAAAGGAACTTAGTATTTCCCTCTCTCCTCCTCTCTCCTCTCTCCTCCTCTCCTCCCCTCTCCTCCTCTCTCCTCCTATCTCCTCCCCTCTCCTCCTCTCTCCTCTCTCCTCCTGTCCTCCTCTCTCCTCCTCTCTCCTCCTCTCTCCTCCCCTCTCCTCCTCTCTCCTCCCCTCTCCTCCCCTCTCCTCCTCTCTCCTCTCTCCTCCCCTCTCCTCCTCTCCCCGCCTCTCTCCTCTCTCCTCTCTCCTCCTCTCTCCTCTCTCCTCCTCTCTCCTCCTCTCTCCTCTCTCCTCTCTCCTCCGCTCTCCTCCTCTCTCCTCTCTCTCCTCTCCTCCTCTCTCCTCCTCTCTCCTCTCTCCTCCTCTCTCCTCTCTCTCCTCTCCTCCTCTCTACACTGGTGATGGTTAGATGTGGTAGACGTGGAGAACCCTGGTTCTGGTGCTAGAACACCTGGTTAGTCACTGTGACAGTGTGAGCTGCAGTGAAACCTCCACAGAGAACATGGCCACAGTCCTATCCTCGTTCAGAGAGCCCGTCTGACCTCGCTCGGCGGAGCCGAGGCCTTGGAGAACGTTCTGATAGCACATGCTGGCCTTCAGAGCGGGCTGGCCTGTGGAGCTCCTCCACACGCTTATCTAGAGTAAACATCTGCGTGTGTTGTTGGAGGCGTAGGACCGACACGTAGGTCGTGTGTTAAGGCTTAAAACTGCTCAGCCCAACAAACATGCCCGTCACTACCAGTCTAGAACCACCGTGACAGGCCTGTACGCTCTCCACACTCTCCGTGCTGTGGGATCTCTATCGGATCTCTAACCCAGCCACAGCGGGCTACGTTAACAGTCTATGACGCCTTATGAACCCTGTATGCCTGCGTCAGTCTGTGTTATGATAAAGGCCGTGAAGCTGAGTGGGGTTACCATACTGGGAAAGCTGGTGAGTCGGCTCAGCCTGGGAACTACATTCCCCAGAATCCACTGGCGGATGACGTCACCACCAGGTGTCCTCCCGCGGCCTATCGATCACCGGAGTATGGAGTTCCCCTGCCGTCACCTGTGTGTGCTGGTACAAGGTGCTGTGTGAGTTCATTCGTTGTAACTCTGAGGGTTCTACCTGTCCGCCCCCTCGTGTACGACCCCCCTGTGTGTTTTTCCACCCCCGTGGTTTGGTTTGCCCTCTGGTTCTGCCCCATGCACTTGTGGTTCGCCTGTACGGTTCTGACCCTGCCTGTGATGGTGACCACCCCTCTGGTGTGGTGCGGTCTGTGTAATAAGACCCAGTGTTGTTTTACTCTCCGTGTGCGTCGGTTCTGTTAACCGGGCCTGACAGAGACACCCAGCAGGGTTAGAATGGATGAAGCTGCACAATCTCTCCGGTATATCACCTCTAGCTCCGCCTCTAAAACATCTCCTGAATGGTAATGACATCAGCATGCACCAGTGGGCGGGACAAAATATCTCTATACACATATATATATATATATATACCTCCTCCTACTCAGGTCCGGTTCCAGGCCGTGTTCAGGTCTGCTAAATTAAAACAGAAGTGTGTTCAGGTGTGTTAAACCGGACCTAACGGTGTGTTTATTTACACAGTAAACAATCCGCACCAGCAAACAGGGAATACTGATAATCTGGGTTCATGCCGGCGTTCAGGAGGAAGCTGGATCCTGCATGTGTCCCTCAAACAGGAAGTGGTAAACATTAATCTGAGACTGGATTTAATCCGGCGGTACACTGACTCCTATTGCTCCCGATCTGCAGCCGGCCTGTAGAACTGACCCCAGATCAGCCAATCCTCTCACACAGCACGCCTGTCTCATCCAATAGGGTGGCGCGATGGGCGGGGCTTACCGCTGCACGTAGACACGTGTACAGGGAAGCAGGAAGTAAATACGGTGGACCTTCTGAGAGCCTGCTGGGTCGACAGTAAGTACCGCAGATGTTTGAGGGTAATGAATTAAAAGGGGGTTATAATCGGACTGCATTAGCAGCTCATAGCGGGTTATAAAGCTCGGAGCTCGGCTGAGCGCTAGAACCGTGTCTTTAATCCCGGAGGCTAATGCAGGCAGCAGGTTCTCCAGGTTCGTGGGAACCAGTTCAGTTTATCCACGCTGGGCTTATCAGTGTCCATGTCCGGGGTCTCCATGTTTTCCTCGTGTGACCGAGGTGAAGCTAAAGTTGGCTCGAATGGTCCGTTCCACCTTAAATGGTGCAGCAGTAACTTTCTGGCGCCTCGGGAATTTTCCATTCCACCTTAAGTGGTACAGCAGTTACACGTTAGAGAGTGGGCCCTTAAAAAGTGCAGGTACTTGAGGAATTTTCCACTCCACCTTAAGTGGTACTGCAGCAACTTTCTGGCACTAAAGAAAATCTCCAGTCCACCTTAATATGTGTAGCAGTTACATTCTGAAGCCTGAAGCTGCTTTCTGGTGCCCCTGTAGTTTTCCGTTCCACCTTAAATGGTGCAGCAGTAACTTTCTGGCGCCTCGGGAATATTCCAGTCCACCTTAAGTGGTACAGCAGTTGCATGCTGGAGAGTGGGTTGTTAAAAAGAGACTGGGACCTTAAAACGTGCAGGTACTTCAGGAATTTTCCGTTCCACCTTAAGTGGTGCTGTTGCTGCTTTCTGGTGCCTCTGTAATTTTCCGTTCCACCTTAAGTGGTGCAGAAGCTACTGCTGGTGCCTTTTTATGTTCTACCTTAAGTGTGCACCATTTAAGGTGGAGTGGAATATTCCCTGTCCCCGGCTGCTCAGTGAGTAAGCAGGATGTGGAACACACCCCTGTGTATACAGGCCGAACAAACTTCACATCCTCCTCCTCCTCCTCCTCCTCCTCCTCCTCCTCCTCATCTCTTTCTCCTTGTCTGTCCTGACAGGCCGGCGCCATGCTTCCGGACCACACTCCTGTGGTTCAGGCCCTGCTGGGCACTCTGTTCACCTGGGGGCTGACCGCTGCAGGGGCTGCGCTGGTCTTCGTCTTCCCTGGCACTCAGGTAGGCAGGGCTGGAGGGAGGGGCGGGGCCGGTCTGTGTTGTAGAGCGGGTTTGATTGATGCCAGTTTACCTGCAGTATGAATAAATGCACTGAAAGGGGAGGTCCACCCGTCTTTCAGAGTTCCTGCTTTGGGAGTAAAGCCGCCTGAGTTGTCCAGAGCAGGGTTACCGCAGCTGTACCTGCCCCTGAGGTGTTCACAGCTAGGGCTGAGGGGCCTGAGGAGGTTCAGCGTGGGTTGATGTAGGCTCAGTGGCTGTGATGAGCTGAGTCAGGAGAAGATAAGCCAGCAGTGGACCGAACTCGAGCTCGGCTTCTTTAACGAGAGCCGAACACCGCAGAGTGTCCACTCCACCCTCTCGTTCACACTCTGAAAAGCTGAAAGGACTCTCGGGTGAATGCCGGGTTGTTGCCGTGGTTACGCAGTGACATTAAAGTTCTGAAGTTGTTGTGTTTGTGTTACGACACCGCACGCTTGTTTCACAGCGAGTTTTCAGTTTAGTAGTTCTAGTCAACGAGAACGTCCGCAGTACACAGCGCCGGTGATCAGGCATCCGGCTAAGGTGGAGGGATACATGCTGCAGGGCGCTGTGAGGTCAAATAGTCCCCCAAAGGAACTTAGTATTTCCAGGTTTTCCAGATTTTCATCACCAACATTCCATACACACTCAGAAGACACGTGTAGGTTCCCTGGTGGTTCTAGATATATATGTTATGGAGGTGATGGTGTGGAGTGTTAAGTGTGTAGGAAGACACGTGTAGGTTCTTTGGTGGTTCTTGATAGATATGTGATGGTGTGGAGTGTGATGGAGGTGATGGTGTGTAGTGTTATGACGGTGATGGTGTGGAGTGTGATGGAGTTGATGGTGTGGAGTGTTAAGGCGGTGATGGTGTGGAGTGTTAAGGTGGTGATGGTGTGAAGTGTGTAGGAAGACACGTGTAGGTTCTTTGGTGGTTCTAGATAGATATGATGGTGGTGTGGAGTGTGATGGTGTGAAGTGCGTAGAAAGAGACATGTAGGTTCTTTGGTGGTTCTAGATAGATATATGATGGTGGTGATGGTGTGGAGTGTTATGGCGGTGATGGTGTGAAGTGTGTAGGAAGACACGTGTAGGTTCTTTGGTGGTTCTAGATAGATATGTGTTGGTGGTGATGGTGTGGAGTGTGATGGTGGTGATGGTGTGGAGTGTGATGGTGTGAAGTGTGTAGGAAGACACGTGTAGGTTATTTGGTGGTTCTAGATAGATATGTGATGGTGGTGATGGTGTGGAGTGCGCAGAAAGAGACATGTAGGTTCTTTGGTGGTTCTAGATAGATATGTGATGGTGGTGATGGTGTGAAGTGCGTAGAAAGAGACATGTAGGTTATTTGGTGGTTCTAGATAGATATGTGATGGTGGTGATGGTGTGGAGTGTGATGGAGGTGACAGGCCGTAGCTGTGTTCGTCTGGTGCTGTGACGTCTCTTTATTTAAGGAACCCGACAGGTTAGAACCTGATCGTCCCTGACGGAGGTTTGTGTTCAGAGGCGTCGACAGTAAACAGCGGTGTGTGCAGAAGACGTAGCGTCTGAAAGTAAACACGCCCTTACATCACGCTCGCTCAGGCTGTCTGTGGATCTCAGAACCCAGCAGGTGGAGCTTCACCCCAGACACCTACACCTTCCAGGTTTAGCTTCACCCAGCCTTGTGCCTGTAGGCGTTGGCCAGTTTATTGGAAACACCTACTGTGTACCATCATGGACCCACCAAGATGTGTGTACATACGGTTCCTCCTCTGCTGGGACGGGGAGCTCCTCTGCTGGGACGGGGAGCTCCTCTGCAGGGACGGGGGGCTCCTCTGCAGGGACGGGGAGCTCCTCTGCAGGGACGGGGAGCTCCTCTGCAGGGACGGGGAGCTCCTCTGCTGGGGCGGGGGGCTCCTCTGCAGGGACGGGGGGCTCCTCTGCTGGGACGGGGAGCTCCTCTGCAGGGACGGGGGGCTCCTCTGCAGGGACGGGGGGCTCCTCTGCAGGGACGGGGAGCTCCTCTGCAGGGACGGGGAGCTCCTCTGCAGGGACGGGGAGCTCCTCTGCAGGGACGGGGAGCTCCCTCTGCAGGGACGGGAGCGGCTCCTCTGCAGGGACGGGGAGCTCCTCTGCTGGGTCGGGGAGCTCCTCTGCTGGGACGGGGAGCTCCTCTGCTGGGACGGGGAGCTCCTCTGCTGGGACGGGGAGCTCCTCTGCAGGGACGGGGAGCTCCTCTGCAGGGACGGGGAGCTCCTCTGCAGGGACGGGGAGCTCCTCTGCTGGGACGGGGAGCTCCTCTGCAGGGACGGGGAGCTCCTCTGCTGGGACGGGGAGCTCCTCTGCAGGACGGGGAGCTCCTCTGCAGGGACGGGGGAGCTCCTCTGCAGGGACGGGGAGCTCCTCTGCAGGGACGGGGAGCTCCTCTGCAGGGACGGGGAGCTCCTCTGCAGGGACGGGGAGCTCCTCTGCAGGGACGGGGAGCTCCTCTGCAGGGAGGGGGGGCTCCTCTGCTGGGACGGGGAGCTCCTCTGCAGGGACGGGGAGCTCCTCTGCAGGGACGGGGAGCTCCTCTGCAGGGACGGGGAGCTCCTCTGCAGGGACGGGGAGCTCCTCTGCTGGGACGGGGAGCTCCTCTGCAGGGACGGGGAGCTCCTCTGCTGGGACGGGGAGCTCCTCTGCTGGGACGGGGAGCTCCTCTGCTGGGACGGGGAGCTCCTCTGCTGGGACGGGGAGCTCCTCTGCAGGGACGGGGAGCTCCTCTGCTGGGACGGGGAGCTCCTCTGCAGGGACGCGGAGCTCCTCTGCAGGGACGCGGAGCTCCTCTGCAGGGACGCGGAGCTCCTCTGCAGGGACGCGGAGCTCCTCTGCAGGGACGCGGAGCTCCTCTGCAGGGACGGGGAGCTCCTCTGCAGGGACGGGGAGCTCCTCTGCAGGGACGGGGAGCTCCTCTGCTGGGACGGGGAGCTCCTCTGCTGGGACGGGGAGCTCCTCTGCAGGGACGGGGAGCTCCTCTGCAGGGACGGGGAGCTCCTCTGCAGGGACGGGGAGCTCCTCTGCAGGGACGGGGAGCTCCTCTGCAGGGACGGGGAGCTCCTCTGCAGGGACGGGGAGCTCCTCTGCAGGGACGGGGAGCTCCTCTGCTGGGACGGGGAGCTCCTCTGCAGGGACGGGGAGCTCCTCTGCAGGGACGGGGAGCTCCTCTGCAGGGACGTAGAAGTCCATTCTCGTTACGTATGAAGATGATACAGAAGACAGGCTCATGTTCTAACTCCTCCCCCCTCTCTCTCCCTCCTCTCTCCTTCCCCCCCCTCTCTCTCCTCCCCCTCTTCTCTTCACAGAAGCGGATCCTGGATGGGAGTCTGGGCTTCGCGGCCGGGGTAAGAGTGTTTCTGAGCCTCACGCTGAGTTTTCTGACTCCCTGCCTCTCTGTTCTCTCCCTCCCTCTACTCAGCCTCCTTCCTTTCGGCAGGGTAGAAGGTTTGAGCTTCATTAATAAGTTTCTAATAATGAGGATATCCCACAAGAAACCTTCTTCCATTACAGACGGAATACACACACACACACACACACACTCTCACACACACACACACACACACACACACACACACACACACACACACACACACACACACACACACATATACACACATATACAAACACACACACACACACATATACACACATATACAAACACACACATATATACACACACACACACATATATATACACACACATATACACACACACACACGCCTGAACTGAGGCACTTGTAAGTTTTGATTTTGTAACCTAGGTTACTGATCTGTGTATTTATTGGTCTACAGTGAGATTATCTTATTTAAGGATCAGTACTGTCACTAACACGCCGGCTGATAAACCAGAGATATGATTCCAGCGTGGGGAATATAATAAAGGGGTTCAGGTCCACCGCTCTTCTCTACATCTATAATAATGTAAATATGGACTGATCTGGTTTTATTAGCGGGTCGTTATTTATGAGAGATGAAAGGTGAAGGGTCCTACTGAAGGAGCTGTTAGAGCTGAAATTAAAAAGCCTATAAGCGCTAATGTTTAGTATAACTACGCACTGCTGCCCGACGCTGCTGCCCGACGCTGCTGCCCGACGCTGCTGCCCGACGCTGCTGCCCGACACTGCTCCTGTAGCTAAAGCAGACTGCAGGTCAGATCGATCATCATAAGCCCCGCCTCTTTAGTTCAGAAATATGTTCCTGTGACTCTGCTGACTTTCTAAATGAGGAGATCAGATCTGAACCGTGTGCAGACTCATTTACTGATACTAGATCATGTACAATGTAATATTATTATTATTATTATTATTATTATTATTATTATTATTATTTCTACGTTGGCTTGTATAAACCACCTTACTGTTATTGCTCTTCTTATTACTCTTATTATTATTTTCTTCTTCTTCTTCTTACTATTATTATTATTATTATTATTATTATTATTATTGTTATTGTTATTGTTATTATTAGTAGTAGTATTAGTATTATTAGTAGTATTAGTATTATTATTAGTATTACTAGTATTATTATTTTTACTTTTATTCTTCATTTAATCACAGACTCTAAGGAATGAGATGCTTAATTTGATTAGGAATGTTGAGTCAGCTGCTCCCACACAGCCGTGTTAAGTAGCTTGTGCGATGCTGTGTTGCGTAGTACTGTGTATGTGTTAGTGATGTTCAGATGGTTGTGTGCTTCAGTTAGAATAATGGTGCATAATGGTGTTAAGTTACTACTGTGCTACTGAACCCCCAGCAGTAGGGCGCGTGGTGACCTGCACCTACACCAGTTACTGTGGAGTAGAAGGATGTAGCACACGGTGGAGGAAGGCGGCCCGGGGGGAAACGGCAGCACCCAGTAGAACACGGGTGCCCATAGGTGATACCAAGAGCCAATAGGAAAGAGGTTTAGTTCAACACCGGCGTTAGTCTGACAGATCACGTCATCATCACCACACGACTGACGACCATACGCTCATTAACACAGGTCAACAAACAGACACTCGTTAGAAACAGCAGCTCGCTAGAGTGCACCACCCGCTGGTTACATGGAGCGACACAGTCCCCCTGCTGGGAAAGACGTCCGGTCGTCTGGTTCGATTCTGGTCCACAGAAGAACAAGGGTCCCCAATCCGGAACCACAGGAGAGGCCAAAACCTCCTTTAGCTGTAGGTCAGTGGAAGCGGGCGTCTTTCCAGGCGGCTTGGGCTCGCTTCTGCTGGGCCATCTCACCCAGTGTGACCTGCTGCTGAGTTCGATCCCCTGGTGATCTGATGGCAGTCTGCTGGTGATCCTCTGGCGATCTGCTAGTGATCTGATTTCGGTCTGCTGGCGATCCTCTGGTGATCCGCTGGTGATCTGATGGCAGTCTGCTGGCGATCCTCTGGTGATCCGCTGGTGATCTGATGGCAGTCTGCTGGTGATCCTATGGCGATCTGCTAGTGATCTGATTTCGGTCCGCTGGTGATCTGATTTCGGTCCGCTGGTGATCTGATTTCGGTCTGCTGGTGATCTGATTTCGGTCCGCTGGTGATCCGCTGGCGATCTGCTAGTGATCTGATTTCGGTCTGCTGGTGATCTGATTTCGGTCCGCTGGCGATCTGCTGGCGATGGGAGTCGGTGTTACTGGGATGAGCTGAAAGAGGAGGGAAAGACGAGTTGTGAGTTTATCCTGGCTAAGATGTTCAGTCTGGTACGCGAGTATCACCCTCTCAACTCACTCACTCCGCTCTTCCCTAACTACACCTCCCAAACTCCTCCACCTCCACCACAGCCTCGCCTACACCCAGGAACATTTCACAGCCTGTAGCGCAGGCCGAGTGGACGAGGAGCGACGCAGTGGAAGGAGACGAACCTCCCCGTCCTTCATAAAGGAGGACAGATGTTATCGCTCCGTAGGTGGGAATGAATTACCCTGCCAGTCTAATCCTGGTTAAACCCTGGGATTGTTCTGGGTCACTCAAGCGTCAAGCAACCGCTGGAGCAGGACGACGCCATTGTCTCTGCCCAGCGCGGTGCACAGTAACCGCACAATAACCGCACGCCTCAGCCAGGAATTCATTACGGCGTGTTTGGGACACGTGCCAGATGTTTTCTGTGGGGTACATGTAGTGAGTTTCAGACTTCGCCCATCGGCCTCACCTGACACGTCGTTACAGCTGATCCGTCTATCCAGGTGTGCGGTAGAACCGGCTGTAGCGTGTGGAGCTGTTTGTTAGGAGATGGAGTTATTATTTTAAGGCCGGTACTAATGACGAGTATTCATAGGTTCTAGATAACAGTGGGATCCGCCACTGGGCCCTGCTGTTGGTATCGGTTATTGCGCCTGTCAGTCTGGGAGGTCTCAGGAGGGCTGATCAGAGAGGAGGTGGGAGCGAGTGGAGGAGCTGGAGAGGAGCTGCTGCCCTCGTCCATCACTGCTCTGCCCTTTTCACCAGACTCCGGTAATTACCGCGGGTGAGGCTGGATGGCTTGCTGGCTCCTGTTTCCTGCTCTGACCTTCCAGAGAGGTTTAGATCAGGACGCCAAACACGGGATGGGGTGTTGGGGTGGTGATGCTAATCAAGGTGGAGCCCCTGCATGTGTTATAAAGCCTCTATGAAGGTTCCACCAGCAGGTTCATTAGTGTGATCAATCAGAGCAGGCGTCCACTGTTCAGAGCAGTCCGGAGAGAGTGCCTGATCCTCGTTCCTCACGCCCACACACACCCACCCACACACACGCCCACACACACACCCACCCACACACGCACTTCACCTCCAACACCTCTGCTTCAATCCTGAGGAGGGAGTAATGTTCAACATCAGTTCCTAACCTCACTAATACTCAATCAGCTCCTCACAGCAATGTTCAACATCAGTACCTCACATCTAGCGTAGAGCCTCCTCGGGAGAGTAGAGTGTGTTACTGCAGGGGAGTCTGTGGAAGGTGTAGTGTGTCAGTTTTCCAGGACGTGATCAGGAATTCCATATAGACAGAGTAACTTCCGTATCCACATCACCCCGGAGCCCGGGGGATCGGAGCCCGGGGGGATCGGTTACACAGTACAGTGATGTAATTGAATCGGGACTGAGTCTCGGCTCAGCTCAGCAGGCTGTAGTTATCCAGTGGAGCCCAGGAGGAGGTGCTCCTCTGACCGGAGACGGAGAGAGAGTATCTCGAATCTGACCTTTTCACCTGAACCTCCAGAGCTCCTTCCTTCTCCGGCATACAGAGAATCCTGCTGCACAGCCCGGAGCCTGCTCGGAGTCTTGTGCAGGGTGTTCTGAGGGGAGTAGGCAGGGTGTTGGGGGCAGTAGGCAGGGTGTTGGGGGCAGTAGGCAGGGTGTTGGGGGCAGTAGGCAGGGTGTTGGGGGCAGTGGGCAGGGTGTTGCAGGGGGTAGGCAGGGTGTTGGGGGGAGGGGGTGGGGTGTAGGTGTAGTGTAGATGGAAACTGCCCTGGTGAGGTCAGCGGTCAGCGTCACAGTGACACGCAGTTACATCCAGTGTCCGATAATAATCCAGAGCTGGCAGAGTTCCGAACAGCGAGGGTCATTATGATGAGGGTACTGAGAGTGAGTGAGTGAGTGAGTGAGTGAGTGAGTGAGTGAGTGAGTGAGTGAGTGAGTGAGTGAGTGAGTGAGTGAGTGAGTCTGTGTGTAAGTGTGTGTGTGATGGTGTGTGTGTGAGTGTGTGTGTGATTTTGTGTGTGTTGGGGTGTCTGGAAGACTTCACCTACTCTGCACTGAAGTGTGGCCCAGTACAGATCTTCATGAGGGGATCTGGGAACAGGGATCTGGGATCGGGGGAATGTCCTGTTCCTCATCCTAACTGGATTCAGGTGGTGTTCCTCGGCGCTCGGTGTGTCTCTGGATTTACCAGGATTAACAGACTCTGTTCCTCCACGTCCCGTCCCGTCCTGTTTCCCTCTCCGTCTTGTTCCTTGTCCTGTGCTCATGTTTGTTCCTAATCCTGGATTTGGCCCGGAGTGCCGTGCTGTGCTTTTCTCAGACAGACCTCGGAATGTGGAGATGATCTGGGCTCGGGGACGGTAGGGCTCTGACGGAGCTCTCAGTGGCGCCGGTCTGCGTTTTGCTCCCAGCCTTTTCTGGAGCAACCTGAACACAGTCTCTGTTTCAGGGACGTCCAGGATTAGTTCAGCCTGAACACTCTAGGGCTCGGAGCTTCAGCAGTAATCCACAGCAAGACGTTCAGAACCTCGGTTTTGGCAGCACTGAAGGCCGCTGGCCTCTCTCAGCTGTGGGCTGGGGGACGTAGTGGCACAGCGCCTGCATGGCTTAACCAGCCCTTCGTAGAGGTGAGGCCTAACTGGTGGTGTACCGCGGTCCTAGTAGGGGTCAGTGCGGTCTGTAGCTGCTCTGGGGTACACACATCAGAACCGGCTTCATGGGTTTGGTCATAGGTACCTAACCCTACATTCACACCAGCAGGAGACGGAGCGGCCAGTTGGTTCCTGTGGGAGTACGGGATTAGTAGCGGCGGTTTAGTGACACCGCGACAGACCGACAGTCGGTCAGGATACGTCTGTGTGCATGTGCACTCATCAATCAGATAGCTACACCAATATCTCCACCCGGAAGGAGTCAACCTACAGGAGTGAGACTGGTGGTGTAGGTGTGACCTGGTGAGACATGATAATGATGTGAAGTTCCACACTCGACCGCACATGTGAGGTAAGCAGTGACGGGTCTTATCTCTGTACCTGACTGACCGAACACCACCACTACAGACCTCCAGCGAGCAGTGGTGTCCTCCATGAGTCCTCCTGTTAGTGCAGCACCATCGGCAGACGGCTGCACCACGCAGGACTACATGCACACAGACCGTTACCACGACTGTCCTTAACACCACGTCACCGTCACCAAAGACTGCAGTGGTGTCGTACCAGACTGTCATGGAGTGACTCAGAATGGCAGCGGGTCATCTTCAGTGTCGAGTCCCGCTTTAGTCTTGGTGGAGACGCCCAACGAACCCGTGTGTGGAGGCACCGTGGTCAGCACCAAGATGAACGGTCTGTCGTCACACGTCCAGAAGGCCTGGTGTCCCTCCACCACATCCTCAAACACACCCACAGGAGACACACTTTGGGCGATGTGAGAGACTTGTGACCTGTTAGTGTCCGTGTTCCGGCTGGTAGTGACCGTGTATCAGTAAGGTCCGACTCTAATACCGTCCCGACCGTCTGTTGCACGTTGCCTCCTGCTGCTGGGATTGTGGTGCGCTGCTCTGAAGGTCCTAGAAGGTCGGCTGCTTCTCCTGGCAGAGAGAGCGGAGAGTCGGTAGAGCGTGTGCGGTTGTCCCACCCTGTTCGACCCCGTTTATGGCGTTGTAGATTTTCTGATGGGTTAATTACGCTGCTAGCGGTGCAGGTGGAGCTCCGTACTGCTCCACTGCTCCAGCAGTCAGGTCCTTCACTGCTCAAGGACTTCCCACATCTCTGCCCGGTCCTGGGCCTCGCAGCCCGGCCGGGTCTGTTGAGCGCGGTCGGTGAATCAGCCCTCCGTGGCGGTGGCGGTAATTAGCCGTTAAGGGAGCTGTTGAAATGGCTGGAGGCCGGGCGTGTTTTCCGCGGTGCCGGATTCCGCCAGATCTCCAGGGAGCAGCTGATTATGCGCTTGTGTGCGTTCTCAAAGTGCTTCCTCCGGAAGGAAGAGGGGCTAGAGAAAATGAAGTGCTCTATTTTTACCCAACACCTCTCCTGACAGGTGTCTCCGGCTCGCCGGGTAATTGACCTGGAATGCACCGCCGAGCCGGCTTCGTTATTACTGCTGGAGCAATCAGACGGAGAAGAGGGAGCTCATGATTGCGGAAGAGCTGCCCTGTTAGAGTGGGAGCAGGACCCCCAGTGTTTATGACAACCCCTCCCTGGTCCAGGGGGCTGCTCTGGGCTGCTGGGGGTCTGCTCATGTCTTGAAATGGTCCTGAGGCGTTGGAAAACAGAACAGTGCAGAGTCTTCGAGCACTGGGACCCTGGTGCTCCAGGCCTTTAGTGTGTTCTGGTACTGAGCGTTCCGGGCCGACGGGGTTCAGTCCCTCCAGAGACCTGCTCCAACGGCCCTTCATCACGTTTACACCACCACCGTGACCAAACCGTCGGAGCTGGTTCATCCAGCAGCTCCAAGATGTCCAGTAGGTCAGTGACCTCAGCAGTGGACGCTCCACCTGTAGAAGTGTGGGTGTAATTGGCTAATTATGCTAACGCTAAATCCACCACCAGCAGTCTCGGCTAGCGTAGCTGCTCCTATTGAACTAGTCCTGTTACGGTGGTGGCGGTCCGGACGGGGTTGGGCTGGCGGTCCGGACGAGGTTGGGCTGGCGGGCCGGACAGGGTTTCGGGGCGGCGGGCCGAAAGGGGTTGGGGGTGGCGGGCTGCAGGAGAGTAGGGGTGGCAGGCCGGACGGTGTGGGGGGGGGGGGGGCCGGACGGGGTTGGGAGGTGGCGGTTCGGACGGGGTTGGGAGGTGGCGGTTCGGACGTGGTTGGGGTGGCGGGCCGGACGGTCCGGACGGGGTTGGGGGTGGCGGGCTGCAGGGAGTAGGGGTGGCAGGCCGGACGGGGTTGGGGGTGGCGGGCCGGACGGGGTTGGGGGGTGGCGGGCCGGACGGGGTTGGGGGGTGGCGGTTCGGACGGGGTTGGGAGGTGGCGGTTCGGACGTGGTTGGGGTGGCGGGCCGGACGGTCCGGACGGGGGTGGGGGTGGCGGGCCGGACGGGGTTGGGGGCGGCAGGCTGCAGGGGGTTGGGGGTGGCGTGCCGGACGGGGTTGGGGGGTGGCGGGCCGGACGGGGTTGGGGTGGCGGGCTGCAGGGGGTAGGGGGTGGCGGGCCGGACGGGGTTGGGGGCGGCGGTCCGGACGGGGTTGGGGTTGGCGGGCCGGACGTGGTTGGGGTGACGGGCCGGACGGTCCGGACGGTCCGGACGGTCCGGACGGGGTTGGGGCCGGCGGGCTGCAGGGGGTTGGGCGTGGGGTGCCGATGGGCTGGGTGCAGGTGATGTGAGGGTTGTGAACCCTGAACGCATCGTGTTCCTCGGAGTCTCCAGCAGGCCCGCGCCCGCGTTCTCGGCTCTGTGTTCTACCTGTTTAACGGGTTCTGGGTACGTCTCCAGGCTAGGCACTCCCGCTGTTGTTCCTCCAGATGTCTGTTCTCTGTAACTGCCCCGAGGGAACCAGGCGCAGCTCTTATGAATGCCTAATGAACACACCTCCAGCACTGCGCGGTGTGCGGGTGTTTGAGAGCGGGTGTGCGGAGGCCGGAGTGGTTCAGGCCTGCAGGGGTTTAATCAGGTCGCTGTTTTGCTGACACCGTTTGTTTTTAATCATTGTGATGGGAGAGTGGGGGCGGGGATGGCAGGGCGAGGCGGTGTTGGGGGGGTCGGTTAGAGCTCCAGAGGTGAGGAGGGGATTAAGTAATTACAGTCTGATCACGGCGAGGTCTCCTGAGCTGGGTGGTGCGGTTTCCTCCGCACCGCGAGGCTAATTCTGCTAACGGGGTTACATAAAGGAGCTGCAGCGGGGGCAGCAGTGGGCATGCTGCTGGTTCATTCCGGGAATACGCTCAGGGCGCTCCGATGAGCCAGCTTTAGCCAATTCCAGGTTCCTCAAAAGCTGACCTTTTTATTATCATTATTATTATTATTATTATTTATTTATTGTTTGTTTGTTTGTTTTTGTTTTTATTAGCCGTTTGTGGTAACACCTTACTTGACCTCTGCTGTGTAACGTCGAGGGAACCGTGCTCTAGTTGTATGGTGCCGGATGTTGTACGCGGTTGTAAGCTGTTGACGGTGTCTAACTGCAGTACATGGTGAAATTACCACTGGTCATGTGACCAGCTGCTATAACATCAGGACCCGTTACCGGTGGGGTGCTGTAGTTGTTCTGCAGGACGTCTGTACAGTGACGGATTCACATGGGATCAGGAACCGCATAAATGACCGAGATGGAGGTGGCTACTGTGTTTACCAACCACCAACCCAAACCAAGCAGCCTGCGGCGCCCCCTGTGCGTGTGGCCCCCTGTGCGTGTGGCCCCCTGTGCGTGGCGCCCCCTGTGCGTGTGGCCCCCTGTGCGTGTGGCCCCCTGTGCGTGGCCCCCTGTGTGTGTGGCCCCCTGTGTGTGTGGCCCCCTGTGTGTGGCCCCGTGGGTAGTACAGGATGAGGGCCCTCTTATAGCCCACTGGGGGGGGGGGTCCAGTGTGTAAGCCATGTCGGCTGTAGGCTACACTACGCAGTGACTCACGTGCAGCTGGCAGCAGCGCTGTGTGCGGAGGCCTTTGGCTCGTCCGTAGGTGTGAGTGCGGTACCGGGGGTCTGCCGTAGAGCAGGTCTGTGAGCTGATCTCGGGGTAACCAGCTGAAAGGCTTCCAGCTCGAGTCCAGTTCCCCCGAGAGCGCGGCGCTGGGGCTCAGGGAAGCCCGTACAGGTGCCGGATACTCCGACAGGCTGTGTGGCTGTGTGGCTGTGTGGCTGTGTGGCTGTGTGGCTGTGTGGCGTGTGTGTTTGCCGGAGCCGTAAGCGAGTCTGGTAGGTGATGTATAGGAGTGAGTGTCACCGAGGACAAATGAGCACGTCTCTGATCACAGGTCAGTTTGTCTCCGTGGCTGCGGCGTGTATGTGCCTCCAGCCCTGGTGTTTGAATTATTCAGCAACCACCTCCACCTCCACCACCCCCCCACCCCCCAGCACCACAGTGCGCGTGAGCGGTAGGGAGATACCCGTGCGGATACAGGCCAGTGAGACGGAGAGACACTGTCATCAGTGTAGAATTCCGGGTCTGATTTATTTAACTTCCTGTCTAGTCAGACACCGGTGTTCCTCAGGGGCTGTTTCTGAGGGGATCAGATCGGACTGGACAGGTGAGTTGATGAATAACCCGTTGCTGTGGAAACCTCGGCGGCTGCTGTGAGGTTGTTACGGGCTGGTTGCAGCATTCCACCACTCAGTTCCCACCCTCAGAGGAGACCAGCACCAACACTGTACATGCAGTCCAGCAGGCTGTTCACATACAGGGCCTACTGTCCATCACTCACACTCTCACTCTCACTCACTCGCACTCCCACACTCACTTGCACTCACACACACTCGCTCACACACACACGCTCACTCACTCACTCACACTCACACACACACACACACACACACACACACTCACACTCACTCGCGCACACACTCGCGCACGCACACACTCACTCACACACACTCACTCGTGCACACACTCACACACACACACCCTCACACACACTCACACTCACTCACACACACACTCACTCACTCACACTCACACACACACACACTCACTCGCACTCTCACACACTCACTCACACACACGCACTCACACACTCACACTCATCCAGCACCTGTACGAGACGCATCACCATCTGCATTCAGATCAGAGCTCGGTTGAACCTCAGCACTGCCCACCCTGAGGACTCAGAGCCTGGAATCAAACGACAGAGCGATGTTGCGTGACAGAGCGCTAACACGGCTAGCCAGCTAGCTAACATCCAGGACTCAAATCAAACTGCTGTTCCAAACTGATAATGCTAGGCTCGCCAACTGGCACCTGTAGCTTTAAACATATAGGACGTACTGCAGGATCAACATCACCCATTAAATCTGGTTCTGATCCGGTTTTAAATGCATGGACGCCTTCCCTGGTTCCGAGGAGAATTCCCTGTAGGCTGGGATTGTATCCACTGCTGGTAGACCCGTATGACCGTACGCTTCCACACACCTGCAGATTCAGCTACTTCCTCCACGCTATGGTCTTTGGCCACGCCCACATGCAGCCCCTCCTTTTAGCCAGTCGTTACCCGAGTGAGCCGGGTCCTCAGACTGAGCCGGTCGCTTGGAAAGCTTGTTTCCGGGTGTGTGGTTTTATAAACCAGCAGGAAGTGGGATTATCCTCACCTGGTTGTCCCACTGCTTCCTGTGGGCGTGTTTTTGGTGTAGCACTCTGTAGACGAACTGTGGTTGGATGTTCTGAGAGGGGGTGGTCCACCTTGCTCAACAGCCGGCCACACCCTCGTCTGTGGGACGGAGCGACCCCTGCCGTGTCTTCCTCCAGTCCGTCGTCTCACCTCCACTGTCTCCGTCCGCAGGTGATGCTGGCGGCCTCCTACTGGTCCCTGCTGGCCCCGGCGATCGAGATGGCGGAGGAGTCTGGGAAATACGGGGCGTTCGCGTTCTTCCCCGTGGCTGTGGGCTTCGGGCTGGGGGCGGCGTTCGTTTACTGTGCGGACCTGATGATGCCGTTTCTGGTAAGTTCTGGTGTAGAATTCTTTATTTTGGAGTTGACTGACAGGAAGGACCACGCCCACTCTCATACAGTCGCTGACACCTGGGGTTCAGTCGTGGAGGTGTGGCTGCTCCAGGCTGGATCTGTAACCGAGCAGCAGAGACAGACCGTTCCTTTAATCAGGACCTGCAGCTCCAGGTGTACTGAGCAGCCTGCAGGCACGCCCAACTCCAGATCTACCGCTCAGGTGGTGTAGGAGGCTAGGTGGAGAGGGGCCGGAGGACTGGGTGGAGGGGGGTATATGGGGGTGTGGGAGATGGAGAGCAGGACTGAGGACGTGCTGGAGGAGGTTCTGGATGGAGGACATATGGAGGAGAAAGAGGGAGACATGTGAGTTACAACCACACAGCTGAAGCAGAGGATCATGATGAGTCACTGATAGGCAGACTCTCTCTCTCTCTTTCTCTGTCTTTCTCTGTCTCTCTCTGTCTGTCTCTCTCTCTCTCTCTCTCTCTGTCTTTCTCTGTCTGTCTGTCTGTGTCTCTCTCTCTCTCTCTCTCTCCCTCTCTCTCTCTCTCTCTCTCTCTCTCTCTCTCTCTCTCTCTCTCTCTGTCTCCCTCTCTATCTCTATCTCCGTCTCTCTCTATCTCTCTCTATCTATCTCTCTCTGTCTCTCTCTTTTACACGTACGCTACTGTGAAAACTTCCTTTCACCTACACATATTAACTCAGTTCTGGCTCTCCTCCTCTCTCCTCCTCTCTCCTTTTCTCTCCTCCTCTCTCCTTTTCTCTCCTTCTCTCCTCTCCTCTTGCGTATCTGAGCCACCGTGAGCCTCCTCGGTGATGTTTGCGTGACGAGTCCTCTGCTGTGTGCCGCTCTCTTTAGAAGCCCCTCTGTATAGACACTATTGATAAATCTCAGAGTCGCCGCTCCTGCGTGTGTGCGGGCTGCTGACGTCTAATTCATTCTCTGACTGGCTGTTACATGCAGACCAGCTCCTCTGCTCACAGCGCCGGGGTTCTAACCACGCCTAACACCGACTCGGTTACAGAGCATCGCTCAGACAGATCCTGATCCACTGCACGGCTGTGTTAAGGCACGGCCTGACTGACCCA